>JAABKJ010004742.1:0-23947 GCA_011634705.1 Andricus grossulariae
ATATATATATATATATATATATAAAAAATTGCTATATAATTTACACGACAGTTTTATATCACCTCGATGAAGCTTTTATGATTATTTTCAAAATTAAAGAATTTATTGAATTTTGAACGTTTTGGGATACTTTAAGGGTCGTGCGAAAGAGTAAAAAGTCAGAGTTCGGAGATAAGAGGTGATAGATAGATCAGACATTATATGTCAAAGATCAACAATGGGGGGTCAGAGGACATCGGTTAATTTTTTAATTTGAAAGGTCATGTTTCATTCGTCAGAGATGAAAATTCAGAGAGCAATGGTAAGGGGTAAATCGTGAAGGAAAGTCAGCGGTCAGGCGTCAAGTCAGGTGCCAAAAGTGAAACGTCAGAGATCAGAGATTAGAGGTAATATGTCAAACATCATATGTCAACCTTAACTATCCAGGGTCGGAAATTTTCGGCTAATTGTCAAATGTGAAAGGTCATGTTTCATAGATCAAAAATTCAAGGGTCAGAGATAAAAACTAAGGGCTCAATCTTACAGAACAGTGAACCGTCAGGTGTAAAAGATCAAATATAAGTTTAGGGGAGGGGGGTCATCACGAGGTGAGACATCACGTCAGGAGTCAAGATTGAAAAGTCAGAGAACAAAGATGCGAGGTAACAGATCAGACATCATGTGTCGACGATGGAAGGTCACAGGTGACGTCAGGGGTTAAGAGCGAAAAGTCAGATACCATGCATCACATGTCGAAGGTCAGCGATAGTAGGTCAGAGGTGATCGGTCAACTGCCAAAGGTGTAAGGTCATGTCTCATTGGTCAAAGATCAAAGGTTGGGGGCTAATCGTCAAGGGCCATAGATCATAGATCTCTAATATCCACCGTTAGCATCATTTACGTTTTTTTTTTTTTTTTTTTTGAAATCAAATATTTGCAAGAGCATAAATTGTTTTGTTTTTATTGATTTGAATCAAATGATCATCATTCCCCTTTTATTGACATCTACTCTCCACATGGGAATCAGCAAGTTCATAGCATATATAATGTATATTTGCAAAGAGTTAAATTGTGAAGAGACTTCGAGAGTTCAGCGCTTAACGCGTCGGAGAATAAATTTAAACGGTGTTGCTAGTTTGTTTGGATGCTACATTAACCATTCTCCACCTCTTTGACCTTTCTCGCCCTTATATTCCCTTGGCCATCGTGAATCGCGCTACATTCGCTGCCAACAGAAACCCATATTGTGTTTTCTACTAAAGTTACGAGAGCTTACAGAAAAAGAAAAAACGCCAACAATAATTTTGCCGCAAAATGAAAACGAGTTTGCTGGGGAAACTGCACGTGGAGAAATTGCAAAAAATGCTCGATCTTTTTCAGCCATTTGTGATCCTGACTCCCACGAGACGGCAGGTTCAATTCCCTCGCCTCGCCTACAATTGTGACAGAAACTGGGATCCATGCCAAGGAAGTCGCTGCTTTTAAGAGGATAGTAGTAAACTTACTTTTTTTATACTAAACAATTCTCTGTCCTTTAATAGCAAATTATTAGCTCATCCTGTGGTGAGCAATTTTTCACTGAGAAAATCCAAGCCTTTTTTATCTTCCAAGTGTAAAAAGACACTGCAATCGTGATTACTATTTGTTAACGTTTTGCAGCGCTTTTCTCCACTTTTTTGTAAAAAAGTTGTGTTTATACATTTAAAGAGGACCAGAGAAAATTCTAAGAAAATGAAATATCTTGAGTAAGAAAGGTCCCTTTAGAACTCGATACTAAAAGGGTAAAAGATACTGCATCTTATGCTTCTTTTTGCAAAATGTTTCTTGGCATGCTACTTCTTTTATGGAATATTATAGACAGAAGCTTTAAAATCTGAAAGGCGCTCAAAGGGCCCTTCAAAGTCAAAGAGTTGAATTTCTTCTTGGCTAGATTTAACATGCGATTTCCCCATTGAAACTGCTTCGCTGAACAACAAAGGAATTAGCGTCGTCGTTTTGCTAATGAATCTTCCTTCACTGGATGAGTGTAACAACAAACTCAAGGAAATAGACGCCACTTTTTAAGAGTATATGTTGAAATAACATTTTTAATTAAATTAATCAGATTAAAAGTATTTCTAGAATTTTTTACTGATACACAGAGTTTTCAGTAGAAGATTTACTCGAACATTTATTGGTAGTGTCATAATCATAAGCCAGCCATAAAACTGGAAGTTTCTGAAGCAGCTGACACAGTCAGGAAACAATGCAAATCGATAACACTTTTATCGAAGTAAGAAAGTCTCCACAATCATAGAAGAATAGCTTTTCGTGACTGACGTACGTTTATCTTCCCTTTTATCCCTTTCTTAACTCATGCCTCATTTTACACGCGTTTCATTCTTGTCAGTGCATTTCTCCTTCATTCACTTTCCTGAACACCTAAATTTACAGTTATTCTCTGTACACTGATTCTTGATAACTCAGGGTGGCCAATTAAACTTAAAAAAAAATCATTTTTCCCGGTTAGCTTTTAAGCGTTTATAATAATAATCTTTCAATACTAATTACTTTATTATGTAACTTTTGAAAAAAATTAGAGATTTTAGAACTCTAAGTTAAAATATATAATATAAATGAATTATTGTAAAAGTGACTTCAGACTTCAAAGCCGAAAATGCTGTAAAAAGAGGAAATATAGGGTGATTTTTCAAGAAGATAGGGGATCAATTATTTTAAACACTAGTAATTCAGGCACCATATTCATAAGGTTTGGAGTCGTACAATATTACATTTTCAACAAAATATTGGAATTTTCAACCAAAAAAGATGAACTTTCAAACAAAGACTTGAGTTTTCTAGCCAAAAAGTCGAATTTTTTAGAAAAAAATTGACTTTTAAATCCGAAAAGATTAACATTCAACGAAAAAGTTAATTTTAAATAGAGAAAGATAAATTTACAAGAAAAAAGTTCAATTTTCAAGCCAGAAAGAGATGCATTTTTTAGAAGACGGTTCAATTTTCAATCAAGAAAAATGGATTTGCAACCAAAAAAGATAACTTTTCTACAAAATGATGAATTTTCAATCCAAAAGGATAGATTTTCTATCCAAATAGATGAATTCTCAATAATATAGTTAAATTTTCAACTGTATAATTATATTTTCTATCAAATAGTAGAAATTGCAATTGTAATGTTTAACCGAAAAAGATGAATTTTATCAAAAGATGAATTATCAATCGAGAAGGAAGGATTTTCTATCCAAAGAGGCAAATTCTAACAAAATGATTGAATTTTCAACCAAAAAGAGATTAACTTTCAAACAAAGACTTGAGTTTTCTAGCCAAAAAGTCGAATTTTTGAGAAAAAATTGGACTTTTAAACCCGAAAAGATTAATATTCAACGAAAAAGCGAATTTTCAACAAAGAACGATAAATTTACAAACAATCAGTTGCATCTTCAAACAAATGATTCAATTTTCAAGCCAGAAACAGATGAATTTTTTAGAAGACGGTTCAATTTTCAACCAAGAAAAATCAATTTTCAACCAAAAAAGATAACTTATCTACCAAATGATGAATTTTCAATCCAAAAAGATAGATTTTCTATCTAAATAGATGCATGTTCAATAATATAGTTGAATTTTCAACTATATACAGTCAAACTTGGACATAACGCCCCCGGATATAGCCCTTCCGAGAATCGACGCCGCGCCGCATGTAGGAGTGAAAGGAGCTGCGGGGAGTGTGCGGTGGTCACACAGACGTGACAAGCAGAGGCGTTTTCATCGAAAGCGGCATTCTTTCAAGGTTTTCCCTACCACCGCCAGCCCCAAAACTGGCACAGTATCCAAGTTTCACTGCAATTAAATTTTCAATCAAATAGTAGAAATTGTAGTTGTAATTTTTACCCAAAAAAGATTAATTTGATCAAAAGATGGATTTTCAATCTAGAAGGAAGGATTTCCTATCCAAAGATGCGAATTTCTAACAAAATAATTGAATTTTCGACCCAAAAAGATGAGTTTTTAACAAAATAGTAGAATTTGTAACCAAAAGAGATTAATTCTGGACAAAAAATATAACAGGAGACTTTCCGAATAAAAAGAATTAACTTTCAACCATAAAAGATGAATTTTCAACCAAAAAAGACCTTTCTACCAAAACATGAGGTATCAATACAAAAGGATAAATTTTCTATCCAAAAAGACGAACGTTCGAAAAAACAGTTGAATTTCCGAACAAAAAAGATGTATAAAAAGTAATAACATTCAACCAAAAAAGGTGAATTTTTGAGAAAATAGTTTAATTTTTAGCAAAATAATTAACTTTTCAATCAAATAGTAGAAGTTGTAGCCAAAAGAGATTAATCCTTGACCAAAAAAATTATAGTAAAATTTTCAATTAAGAAGAATTAACTTGAAACCATAAATGATTAATCTTCAATAAACAAACAAATTACTTTTCTACCAAAAGATGAGATTTAATTTAAAAGAACCAAGTTTTCTATATCTCAGAAGACGAATGTTCGACAAAACAGTTTAATTTTCGACCAAAAAGATGACTTTTCAACAAAATAGTTAAATTTTCAACCAAATAGTAGAATTTGGAACCAAAATAGATCATTCCTGAACCAAAATTATAAAAGTACACTTCAATTTACAAAATAATTAACTTTCTACCATAAATGATGAATTTTCAACCAAAAAATATGACTTTTCTACCAAAAGATGAGTTTTTAATCCAAAAGGACGAGGACAGTAGAATTTTTAACTACCAGAGATGACTGCTGATCAAAAAATATAATATTAGACTTTTCATTAAAAAATAATTCACTTTGAACTAAAAAAGATGATATTTCGACCAAAATATGAGTTTTAAATTCCAAAGGACAATTTTTCTATGCAAAAAGATGAATTTTCAACAAAAAAGTTGTATTTTCGACCAAAAGATATGGCAAAGAATGCAAACTCTCTGATTTAATAAACCTGAGTGAAAAATTTGCGCAAACACGAATCAATTATCACAGTATAAAAGGAAAATTCATTTTGAAAGAAACATTAACTTTGAAATCTTAAATATAAAATGATCTTCGATGTTTTAATGGGGATGGTTGGTGACGCTGAGCACAATTCCAAACTCATTTTTTTTCAAAGAGCGAGACGATATTTATTGTAAAAGTAAAAACAAATCTAAGAAATTCCTGGCTTTCAAAAAAGTTCCCGGCTATTTCCCGGGGGTTTCCCGGTGTTTAACATTCCAGGTTAATTCCCGATTCTTTCGGTCAGTAGCCAGAAAGAATTGATAAAATTAAACATAAACGTCAGTAAAATACCGGGAGCTACTGATTGACATAAAAAAATTATGTTCATTCAGGTTTATAGAGTAAAGTCGAGACTCAATTTTCTTTTCGGAAAATTCAAAGTTTGTGAATTAAGAGCAGAAATTTTTTATATAATCGGGTTATGAGAAGTCCGATGGAGAATCCAATAGGCATTATAGGTATGCCATGTGGGAATTATAGGTATCTATCTGGAATCCCTAGGCACAGTAAACCCTAGGATTCGTTTAAAGGGAATAACAATTAAGAAGGAACAACCTAAAGATTTTGCAAGAGGCCCCATCCACCTAGCTATTTCCGAGTTAATTGGACTGCCAAGCGCAGATACTTGTCTTATCCCAGAAGAGGACCAAGATTTTAGGACCACTTTAGTTTTAATGGGGTTTCTATTCAATTTCGAGTCTTACTAAAATTGTGGTTTTAATTTCGTTTTAGACAATTGATGGGTATCTCATAATAGGAATTGTAACCAATCTTTTTACGAGATTACTTCTAAAAGAAAAATTGAAGGTTTGAACGCTTTGGGAGGATTTCAAATTCAAGATTCTTGTTACCGACATTTGCCGACACGTCGAAGCTTCGATAGTTCTGTTCCATGCAACATTGGCAAAAGAGACCAATTTTCACCGAAATAGTTGAACTTTTAACTGAATAGTTACATTTTCAAGCCAACACGGAAAAAAATTTGTCTACCTCACAGAATTTTTTGTTTAAATTATGAAAACCAATTCGATGTGAAGGCATTACGGAACCACAAAAATCTCCTTACTAACGAATTTGGAAAATTTACATTCTGAAGATTTGTGAAATCGATGTTTCCTAAAAAATGTTTTTTGTTTGCGTGAGGAATATGAATTGCTGCACTCCTAAGATAGCTTTGAAAATTTATTTATCTCGATAGTCTGAAGTTTGATACCAAAGCTTTCTCAATTTTTAAAAAGGAAATTTTTATACACTCAATGAAACAGAATCTACCATAATGGATGAATTTTCGATTCACAAGAGCGAATTGCTAACAAAACAGACGAATTTTCTAACAAAAAATATGCATTTAGCAAAATTGTTTAATTTTCAAGAAAATAATTCAATTTTTAACAAAATAGTCGAATTTTTAACTAAATATCAATTTTCAACCTTCAAAGATGCGTTTCCAACGAAATAGTCGAATTTTTAAGTCGAAAATACCATTATTTTAGAAAGCAGTTGAATTTCCAACCCGAGAAGTATAATTTTCTACAAAAAAGTTCATTTTCAACAAAGAAAAATGACTAGTCTACCATAAAGGATGAATTTTCAATATAAAAGAGCGAATTGCTAACAAAACCGGTGAATGTTGTAACAAAAAAGATTACTTTGGCAAAATTGTTTTTTTTTTTTTCAAGAAAATAATTCAATTTTTAACAAAGAAGTCGAATTTTAAACTGAATATTTAGATTTTCAACCAACAAAGATGCGTTTCCAACGAAAAGGTCAATTTTAAAGCCAAAAAGAACAATTTTTTAGAAGACCATTTTTGAACCAATTAGTTCAATTTTCAACCAAATTGCTGAATTTGTAATATAAAAGGATGAAATTTTAACCATGAAGATTATATTTCTGCCAAAAGACGAATCTTTAACAAAATACATGAATTTTCAACTAAAAGAGACAAATTTTCTACCAAGAAAATTAATGTTTAAAAAAATAAAGACGAATTTTCCACACAATTGCTGAATTTTGAAGCCAAGAAGATAAATTTTCTACAAAAACAGTTCAATTTACAACCCGAAAATATAAGTTTTTAACATAAAAGTTCGTTTTAAACCAAGCAGTATAATGTTATACAGCACAGTTTAATTTTCAACCCGAAAATATTAATTTTCAACAAGAAAGTTAATTTTCACTTAGCTAGTTAAATATTCAACTCAAATGATGAGTCTTAAAAAAAATGCATTTTTTACAACGACGAATTTTCAACAAAATAATTAAATCCTTAACCAAACAGTTGAATTTTTAATCAGATAATTTGAATCTTCAATAACAAAAAAAAATCATTTCCATCATGTAATTATTTTTTCAACAAAAAAAATGCATTTTTTCCAAAAAAGTCGAATTGTAAAAAAAATACATGAATTTTCAATGAAATAGTAAAATTTTCAACTATAAAAGATAAATTTTCAACCAAAAATTAAATGGGTTCTATTATTTCAGTCCACATTCAAGCAAAAAAACAAGGGGAAATAATCAAAAAACAGAGGGAAAAGAATTCTTTAAAAAAGGGGAAAATAGGTGTTAGTGGAATAGGGGAAAGTGTGTGAAGTCCGAAATATGAAAATGATTTTCAAACTTATTGCGTCATTAATGATCTGTACACTTGCAAGGCTGTTTTGCGCAAAGTTCACAAACTTTATATAAATTTATCATCAGGAAACGGATATACTAGGAGAGCAACGGCTAAAGTGGCGCGGTGGGAAATATGACGAGATCGCTTATCCAATAACACAGGACCACAAAATCTAAACCCTTGCAACACGGACCAGACTAGGTGGGTCTTATAATTTCGGGATCGCTGAATTTGACTCCGTCGTCCATTTGGTCCTATCAGGTCAGGGTCAAGTACAGTTCAAGGTCAAACTTACAAAATTCATCGCTAATCAATTAAGTCAGGGTACTTGTAGGTTTTCGGGGTCGCTGAATTCAAATCCATTGTCCGTTTTGTCCCATCAGGTCAGGGTCAAGGTCAATTCAAGGTGAAACTTACAAAATTCACGGCTAACCAAATAAGTCAGAGTACCTATAAGTTTTCGGGGTCTCTGAATTCGAATCCGTTGTCCGTTTGGTCCCATCAGGTCAGAGTCAAGGTCAATTCAAGATCAAATCTACAAAATTCACGGCTAACCAAATAAGTCAGAATACCTAGAAGTTTTCGGGGTCACTGAATTCGAATGCGTTGTCCGTTTGGTCCCATCAGGTCAGGATCAAGGTCAGTTGAAGATAAAACTTACAAAATTCATCGCTAACCAATTAAGTCAGGGTATATATTGGTTTTCGGGGTCGCTGAATTCAAATCCGTTGTCCGTTTTATCCTATCAGGTCAGGGTCAAGGTCAGTTCAAGGTTACCAAATTCATCGCTAACCAATTAAGTCAGGGTACCTATTGGTTTTCGGGTTCGCTGAATTCAAATCCGTTGTCCGTTTGGGCTCATCAGGTCAGCGACACCGAAAACCTATAGTTACCCTGACTTAATTGGTTAGCGGTGAATTTTGGAAGTTTGACCTTGAACTGATCTTGACTCTGACCTGATAGGATTAAACAGACAACGGATTTGAATTCAGCGACCCCGAAAACCAATAGATACCCTGAATTTATTGGTTGGCGATGAATTTTGTAAGTTTTACCTTGAACTGACCTTGATCCTGACCTGATGGGACCAAACGGACAACAGATTCGAATTCAGCGATCACAAAAATATAAGACCTACCTAGTATGGACCGTGTTGCAAGGGTTTACATTCTGTGGTTCTGTGTAATCTGTCTATTATGAGAGTTGCGAAAAAGTCATTGAAGCTTGTAGTATTTGACTCCAAATGTGTTAAAAGATTGATAATATTGATCTTTTAATTCTTTTGAAGGATGCAATAATAAGTAAAAATATGAGCGCGCCGAATTAGCCATCCAGGTAGGATAACTTGGCACAGGAACAACTTTTAGAAAACTTAATAATTAAATACTTGAATAAACTTAAATTGAATAATTGTCATACGCACAGGACAGATAAGACGTTGATCTAAGTGTTCTACATCAATTTACTAAAGTTTACCTTATATTTAACTCTTAATCCTGTGTTTTATTTCATGCGCGCCAGATTACACGTTGCTCCCCTAAACGTTATTTAAGTTCGTAAAGTTACTTCCACTGACAAATTAGTAACGTACTTTATGGACAGTCCCTAAGTGTGCAGTGTCTATTTAATGTGAATCTTGAATATTAATCTTTCTACCCTACTGATAAAACAATTAGCCAAAGAATAAAGGAACTAAATTGTCCTACTTCTTGAAGTCTTTTTCAACTCAATAAAACATCAAAGGATCTTCTCCGCCTCATTAACAATTAATTACCACCACACTTTCGTTCTAGAATCTCATCAGGAAGATTTAATATTAAATAAAGGACAATGGAAGGTCATTAAGGTGAAATTAGAGCGAATGAGACAACCGGGACAGTGAATTTACTTCGTTCAGCTAAGGGAGTAAGAAGCGATTAATAAATAAACAGATGCCGCGAGTAAAGTACATTCTGTGTGAATATCGGAACTTCCGGAAGAAGCTTTTAGAAATTACTCTCTACTTACTTAGCCGAAGGGCAAAGCTTGCACCATGAATAAAATGCTAGTTATCGAGATCGTAAATCCCAAAGAGCACGCGGAGCCGTTAACTTGGCCCGGGAGGAAACCGAATATTCGTTCGGGTTCCGTTGGTTCTTGATTTATTCACAAATTTTCACCACGATGCGATTCCCATCCTGGGTTTCGCGAATAATTGCCGTATTGCCGAGTAAATGAATCTGATTGCATCTGAAATTTAAAACGGACCTGTATTTGCATTTCATACCAAATAACTTGCTGGCCCTCCACCTGATGAGATGGACGCAGCCTCTAGTTTAATTAAGCCCGAGATAATTGAAAAGAAACCAATGCTTTTTCTTGTTCTTTCAATAAAAATGTTAAGACATGAGATATTATTTTACTTACTCTCTTGAAGTGAACCAGTGAAAACTCAATGGTTGAAACCGCTAGAAGTGTGTCACTGACAATCAGTGAGATTCCGTCACTGTTTCATGCAGTGAGGTTCCTTGTTACTCAATACCAGTACTCACCTGGTCGTACACGTTGTCGTTTGTCAGCCGGTTAGGTATGATACTTATCATTCATCACTTTTATGGTAACCTTTTGCAAAATTAACTTTTAAAAAATCCACTTTATTCTCACAACAATAACTGAGGGCCGAGCTGCAATATAATAGGACATAATATATTGCGTCTAACTTTAGGAAGGCCCCTCATTACGTCAAAGTGTCGCGTCGCACTAAGTTTAACCCAAGTGGCCAGGGGCAATCACCACTTTCAAGCGGAAGATATAGTATTTTCGACCCCCCCCCCCCTTCTACAGCTCATGTAATATACGTGAGATTTTCTTCCCCCACCTCTCTCCTCACAAAATATTACTAAGATTCAATAAACTTCGAGAACGAACATATATATAAAACATAAATTCTCTTATTCAAATAAACGTGCAACCTTAATGAAATTAGTTTTAGGAAATAAAATGCGCTTTGGGCAGTCCGAATTTAAAATTGTGTGATCCAAAATCAAAAAGCGCTCATTAGAAATTTAACTTTATTAAAAAAAGTCCTGTTATCTAACCTAATATTTTAAAAGTATTAAAAATGAACTGCAGTGTTTACTCCAACTATCATTCTTTAGCCAACAAATTATCAAAACTCCTATTTGTTTACCGAATGCTTCACAGTATTTCCCATTTTTCTAATTTTTCCACTTAAATGCGAGCTGAATTGTTAGATATCAATATGAAAATATAACTATTTTTGGTTGAAAGTTGATTCTTTTCGGTTGAAAATTTTACTATCAAATTTTGGTTAAGAATGCAACTGTTTTGTTAAAAATTCGTCTCTTTGGCTTCAAGATTGAACAATTTGATTGAAATTTTTTTCTTTTTTGGTTTGAAAATTCAGATTTTTTTCGGTTAAAAATGCAACTGTCTAGTTAAAAGAAATCTAATTCAGTTGAAAATTAACTTCTTTGTAAAAAAATTCATTTTTTTAGTTGAAAATTCATCATTTTAGACAAAAATTAATTTTCTATGGTTTACATTTTTTCTTTGATTGAAAATTATTTATTTTAACTGAAAATTTAAATATTTCATTTACAGTTGAATATTTATATTTTTAATGCAAAATGCAAGTACTTGGCTAAAAATTTATGTATTTTGCTAAAAGCTTGTATTTTTTTGTAGAAGATGAAACCTTTTGGTTGAAAATATAACTATTTGGTAAAAAGATATGCATGCTATTGTTGAAAATTTTTTCCGATTAATTTAAAAGAGTTCAAAAGATTTGGATTACTTTAAACGAGTTTAAAAGATTCTAAGAGATTTCTAAACATTTTAAAAGATTTAATAGATTTCTGATTTGGAACAGAGAATTTTGTAAAAAAAATGATAATTCTGAATTTAAACAGGGATTTTGTTTTAAATTCGCTTCTTACAAATCAGAATCCAAATTATTTTCAAAAATTCTCAGTTGCAAGCCAAATAATAATTCTTACGAAAATCCCCTCTCCTAAAGTCTAAATTATAGTTCGTTATGAAAATTCCCTGTTCCAAAATGAATATTATAATTCTTTACGGAAATTCCCGGTTTGAAGTAACAGAAACATTTATTTTAAATAACGACGTTTTTTCATTAAGAATTATATTTATTTACAACATTTCGAATTCTGACAAATTTTTATTTGCAAACGAAAATTTTAAATTCAAACAAATTCTGATTGCAAATAAGGAATTTTCCAAATCTGCCGAATTTATTTAGCTCATACGGTAAATATCACATACCATTAAGGATATGTAAAACACTTATCCGATTCCTACCATAACAACATTTTTTTCGTCCGATTCAGGCGAATTTTACTTTGTTGCTTTGGTTATTTGAAATTATTGGAATAGGGGGAAAAAATTGTTCTTAAAACTTGAACCACAATATATGGCATAATATTTAACACAAATGCGACAAATTGTATTGTGATATAAAAAGAGGGTTACCAGAGCTAATTTTTGGAATGCAGGGCTACCGGGTATCAAATAAGAGGAAAAAGCAGGATATAGGATTTGAAAAAGAGGGAAAAGTAGCAAAAGAATGTGAGATCTACATTCTCCATCAACATTACATACTTCAGCATCATTTCCTCAAATAGAATGGAAAATTTTTCTACTTTGTTTTTTTTTACAACGCCATAAGAACAATTTAGAGTAAAAATAAATTTTGAAGAATAATGATAAAAAGAAAAATATAAAAACAATCTTCAATCTCCTAGAGTTTTTAAATAAATGTTTTATTATTTTCTGTTACTTTCAATTATGTACTCCTGAATTGTTATACTTTTTGTTTAAATACCGGTAAGGTTGGAATTCGATAAGTGCTATAGCCCTAACTATAAAAAATTTGTTGAATTTTAAACGTTTCAATTCGGAATACTTCTGCTTTGACGGTTTCTAATGGAGATTATTTTTTGCAGTCAATTTAGAAAAAGCTCGAGGCTGTAGACTTTAGACAGCTTCCAAGGAGTTTCTCAAGAGAAAAGGTGCTATAAGGTATGAGCAAAAAATAGCCTACGGGGAAGGACTTTTAAAAAGGGTCTCTTAATGTGAGGGTTTCTTCAAACAGAAAAACGACGCTCCCTTTGACTTAGACAATCTTCTTCCCTTTGTTTCCCTTATTTCTTTTCGCTTTCACGTGTTTCGTGCCTTAATAATCTTCACGCACATTTTGTATCTAAAATGAAAAATATTATTATTAGAAAAAATTCAAATCGTAAACTCGGGAACGTTTTTGCGTAGTATCGGTTTCATTATAATCAAAACAACAATTAGTTAAACGTTTGAACTGATATAAAATAAGAAGTTTTTTTGGGTAATGGGATTGTATAATGTATAATGTAGAGTCAGAGTTTTTACAGCCAAAAATTCTCTCAAAACCGTGTAAATAGGGTATTTTTTCACGAAAATAGGAGAATAACAGGGGAATAAATTCTTTGAAATAGATGTAATGTGGGTACCATATTCAATTCACTAAGAAACGCTTTAAAGTCCTAAGATGTCAAGTCATAATATATTGAACTTTCGACAAAATAGTTGAATTGTCAACCAAAAAAGTTGAATTTTTAACAAAAAAGTTCATTTTCAACCAAGAAAGATGTCTTTTCTACCAAAAAATATAAATTTTCAATCCAAAAAAGATGAATTCTCCACGCAAAATACAATGGCTGATATTTCAACAAAAAAGATTTTAATTTTATTCCAAAAATAGTTGAATTCAGCCAAAAAAGACGAATTTCAAAAAAAGCATGAATTTTCAACAAAATAGTTCAATCTTCAGTTCCAAAATTAATGTAAAAAATTTTTTCAACAAAACAGTTTAATTTTCAACCGAAAAGATGAATCTTTAACCAAAAAATGAATTTGCAACAAAGTAGTTCAACATTGCAACCAAGCAGATGAATGTTCGACCAAGTAAAATGAATTCTTCACAAAAAATGCAATATTTGACATTTCAAACAAAAATATTTTACTTTCAAATCAAAAACAGGTAACTTCAATCAAAAGTCCAATTTTCAACAATTCAAACAGTGGAATTATTAGTTTGAAAAATGAATTTTCAACCAAAACGATAAATTTTTAACAAAGTAATTCAAAATTTGAACCAAGCAGATGAATTTTCGACCAAGAAAAATTAATTCTTCACAAAAAATGCAATAGTTGATATTTCAAACAAAAATATTTTACTTTCAAGTTAAAACAGTTGACTTCAATCAAAAGTCGAATTTTCAACAATTCAAACAGTGGAATTATCAGTTAGAAAAATGACATTTCAACCAAAAAGGTAAATTTTGAACCAAAAAATGAACTTTTAATAAAGCAGTTTAAACTTCAATCAAGTAGATGAATTTTCAACCAAAAAATATGGATTCTTTACAAAAAATACAATAGTTGATATTTGAACCAAGAATATTTTACTTTTTTTATCGAAAATAGTTAACTCCAATAAAAAGACGAATTGTCACCAATGCAAACAGTGAAATTGGCAGTTAGAAAAATTAATTTTCAATCAAAAACAAACCAATTTTCAACAAATCAGTTAAAAATCTTTTAACCAAAAAAATGAGAATCTTCAACTACAAAAATGAATTTTTAACAAAGCAGTTTAAGTTTCAATTAAATAGTTGAATTTTCAACTAAAAAAGATGAATTCTCAACACAAACTATAATATATATTATTTTGGCCAGAAAAGATTTTTATGTTAAATTCAACCAACATCGACGAATTTTTGACTAAATAGATGAATTTTAAAGCTAAAAAGACGGATTTTCCAAGAGATAGTTAAATTTTTAACAAAAAAGTTCATTTTCAAACAAGAAAAATGAATTCTCAATAACAAGAGATGACTTTTTCACAAAATAGATGAATTTTCAACCTGCAAATATGAATTTTTCAACCAAATGTTCGAGTTTTGAAACAAAAAAGATTAAACTTTAATCAAAAACCACATTGTCGAATTGTCAAGCTAGTAGGTGAACTTTTATAAGACAGTTGAATTTCAAACTAGAAAATAATGAACTTTTAACGAAAAATAGTTGCATTTTTTGATTGGATTCTATTGGCTCAGTTTGCATTTAAGCAAATGAATTAGAGAAACGGAAAAAAGGGGCAGATTTTTGAAAATAAGGAAAAAAAGGAATTCTTTAAACAAGGGGAAATATGAGAATAGCAGAAACAGTGGGCAGTCTGTAGAGTGTTTAATAAATAATATATTTTATGCCTCAATATATCAATTCAAATATGTATTTTTGATGGAAAATATGGTTTCCATATTACATTCAATACAAGTATCGCATATAATTCCGATTTGCTAGTACACGTGAGTTAATAATGCTGCTCTGTTCAAACTAGCTATTGATTGAAACACGACCATTGGTTTCCGGTTATCCGGTACAAACATGGATTTGCAGTAGCCGGTGTATCACAATCGTCTTTATGTATAGCAAACATCAATGAATCAATGAATATTGAACTTTAGTTCATGAAAGGAAATTTGTATTGTAATCAGGAAATACCGTAAAAATTACTTACATTGATGAGCTCGAATTTTTCAGCATCCAGTCTGAAACATAAAAAACAAGACTTAGTATCTCCTTCGGAAAACAACGATTCCAAGAGTAAAATAAATTTCCTCATAAGCTTGTGTTAGAAAAATAATGTTATTAGTTCTTGATGAGTCATCCGACAAATCATACTCATTCTTTCGAGCCGTGATATCTCTCTAGATTGTAGGCTGAAGCAACTCAGAAAGTTATATATCCCAGTCGTCGTGTAAACTCATTAACTAACTAATTTTCGGAACAGGAATCGCAAATAGGAAATTGATTATTTACGGGCTCACTTTTCAAATTAGATTCTATGTGATCGCATACAAACACAAAACTCATTTATAGTTGCTAACTATCTGAAAAAAGCTTTTATGGAGTTATTGCGAAAATTCTGTTACTGAAAGAAACTACTTTATAATTCAAATTTGTGTTGAATATAATTTTTAGGATTTCGTAGACGTCGGGCTTCCGTCCTTGGAATTTTTTCCAAGAAGGGGAAGTGAGGGGAACTTACAATTCACAACTCACAGCTCACAAATTTCATCTCACAACAGTCACAACAAAACAACTCGCAAGGAAAGGGTAAGTAGGGGACATGAGGGGATGGGGAATAGGAGAGGTGGGGAGAAATTAAGGGAGGGAAGTACGAGATGTGAGGGAAAATGCGGGTAGGACAAGTAGGAGAAGTGGTGGGAAATAAGAGGAAATATTGAGAGAAGGGTGGAGAGGTGAAAGGAGCGGTAGATGAGAAAGAAATTGGAAAAAGAAGGGAAGCGATGGTTGAAGAGTGGGGAGAGGAAGGCTTTGATCGACTTATTTGGGTCTTAATAGGCTACGAAACCCTGTCTGTAGGCACAAGGCCCCTACTTTGACTAATTTTTCATCAATGACTTTGAGACTATTTGTCGTAAGATAATTAGGTAGGAATACTAGAAGGTGAATTTAATTATTGTATGAACGACGTTGGCGAAACCTTAATTACTGAAGGATGCTTTTATCAAATGCGATATTGAAGAAAAGAAGTGGGGTGACATAAAAAATATAATAAGCTTCATTGTAATTCGTTAATTATTATTTTAATTATAAAACGACTTGAGCATGCAAAATAAAAATTTAAAACGACGGCAGCAAGCTGCTTTCTTGACCTTTTGCCAACTGCGGATTCCATTAGGATAATGTTTCATCTTTGAACTTTGCTTATTACTTTCTTTATCACATTCATAAATTTACTCTGAGTAATTACAAATGTATTATTCTAATTTTTTTACGGTGCCTGAAAAACTTAATTTTCAAAATTCCTTGACTTTTGCCTGATTTTCCCAGACTAACTTTCTATTTTCCCTGACTATTACTATTTTAAGAACGAAATCGTAATCTTGTAACCTTTTTAATATACAATTTTTCATAAATAGAATAAAATAATCTTTAATTTAAATGTATACATTTTAAACTTATTATTATTAGAACGGCCACAGCCTCATTAACTTTAAAAAAGTAGAAAAGTGAGCTATTTAAACCGAAAACCCTACCAAAAGTGACTAATTTATAACCCAAAAAGTTACTAAAAGTAACTAATGCGTATTAAGAATGTGACTAATGTTCTGAAATTGATAAAAATTCAAAACGCGTTAAAAAAATCAAAGTGAATTTTAAAAATCAAGTGAATTGAAAACAATTCAAAAAATAACAAAAATCCATTGAATTAAATGAATTTAGAAAAATTTAAGTGAATATAAAAATTCAAGAGAATTCCAATGAATTTAAAAAAATAATGAAAATTTGAAACTGCCTTGGAATCTTAAAATACCGTAAAATATTTTAAACCCTTTGAAACCCTTTGAAATTTCTAACATCTCTTAAAAATTCCTGGTAATTTTTTAAAATACCCTAAAATCTTCAAAATTCTTTGAAATCCCTTCAACTTATTTGGATTAATGCAAATTCCTTGGGATAATTTAAAATATCCCAAAATCTTCAAAAATCTTTGATAATGTCTTGAAATATTTGAATATCTTTAAAATCCTACGAAATTCCTCAATATTCTTGAGGATAAATTCTTTGAAATACTTTGAGCACGTTTAGAATTCCTTAAAATCATTGACATCCTCGGAAATCTTATAAAATATCTTGGAATATTTTAAAATATTCTAAAACCTTAAAGCCCCTATAAAATCGTTCCATATCTTTTAAAATTTTAGGAAATTCATAAGAAACCAATTACAATTTTTTTAAATGCCTTATAATCATTTAAGTCCTTGGAAATTCCTTAAAAATATTTTAGTTTCTTGAAAAATTCTTTGAAATCTTGTAAAAAACCATGTTTGAAATATTTTTAGATCCCTTTAAACTTTTTAAAGTTCTTTAAAATTGCTTGGAAATTTTAAAAATATGAGTACCATTAAATATTTCAAATTTTTTGGAATGACATCCTATTATTGAACTCTATTAAAAATTCCTTGGAATCTTTTAGAATACCCTAAAATATCTCAAATCTTTTGAAATCATTCAAAGTTCCTTAAATCTTTTTAAAGCTCTTCAAAATTCCTTGCGATTTTTAAAAGTATCGCAAAATCCTTAAAATCTTTTGGAAACCCTTCAAATGATTGAAACCAACATGAAATTCCTTGGAGTCTTTTGAAATATCCTAAAAACATTGGTAATACCGTGAATCCTTACAAATTTTCTTCAATTCATTATTTGAAATCCATTAAAATATTATAAAATCCTTTAAAACTACACTTTAAATAACTTGTAAAATCCCTTCCAACCATTGAAATCCTCGGAAAGCTTATAAAATGACTTGAAATCCTGTAAAATATGTCAATACCTTTCAAATCTTCTGAAATTCATTTAAACTTTTTAAAGCTCTTAAAAATTTCTTGGAACTTTTAAAAATACCATAAAATCTTCAAAATATTTTTTTAAACCTTCAAATTATTGAAATCTTCTAAAATATCACAAAATATTTCAAATCTTTTGAAATCCTTGGAAACTTTTGCAATCTCTTGAAAATTCCTTCAAATTTTTTAAAATACTTTAAAATCTTGAAAATTCTTCGAAATATTTCAAATCCTTTTAAATCTTTCCAACCCTGGAAACTTTTTAAATTTATGAACATTTCTTGGAATTTTTTAAAATACCATAATAGTGGTTAAGCCATGGGCTAAATTTATTGAAACAAAAGTGATTAAAGTGACCTTATCATTTTAAATAGTGGTTAAGTGGCAGTCCTGATTATTCTTGACACTTACTTAAAGTGCTTCTTACAGAAATTCGCTGACTTTCCAATTTTTTTTTTCAAAATCCCTGATTTTTCTATGACCAACAAAATTCCCTAATTTTCGGATTTTCTTTGACCTGCGGCCACCCTATTTTTACATAAGCAACTCGTCATTAAAACAATATAAAAATGCTATAACTTCTTTCAACGCCAAACGTGGTGGCGTAATTGGTTAACGCTACTCATGGATAGTGGAGTTTTCGGTTCAAATCCAGGCTGAGGCAGGTTTTTTCTT
This sequence comes from Andricus grossulariae, assembly GCA_011634705.1. NCBI lineage: Eukaryota > Metazoa > Arthropoda > Insecta > Hymenoptera > Cynipidae > Andricus > Andricus grossulariae. Next base: position 18,732 of record JAABKJ010004742.1, read on the forward strand.
GTTCTTAAAAAACTATTTATCCAAAGTAATCGTTTTAATATCGAAATTTATATTAATTGAAAGTTTAAAAACACGGACGTTAACATCTTTGAATGGTAATAAGATCTTCCAAAAGTTAATTAGATTGAAGTCACGTTGATAAAAAAGGGTACATTTGTCGCAGTAGAGAAGTGCGTATAGCTTAAAACCTGTAAAAAAGTAGGCTAACGCTCCACTCACAGATAGTGGCGTTTTTGGTTCAAATCCAGGCTGAGGCAGATTTTTTCTTGTTCTTCAAAAATTATTTGTCCAAATTAATCGTTTTAATAAGATATTTTAATATAAGAAATTCATATTAAATAGATATTTATAATTTAAAACTAGATTTCACACTTTAACCACAATAAAGATTTCCCTTTAATTTTTCCGCTGAAATACTGATCAAAATTAGGAAAAAGCTTGGTAGTAGAAAAACACGAGTGTTCACAAATCAAATTATCTTTGTGGGGCGCGCATTAAGCTTTTTGCCCAACCTCGGCGAAGCAGAGAAACAAGAGCAACGTAGAATACGTACGTAATGTTTTTTTTTCACGTCTGCCATATAAATAAATAAACACGCTCGTCTGAAGGCATGGTGCCAACATACCCATGTCGTTTTGTGGTTGTTCTAAAACGATGGTGCGCAGCTATACTTGCGTTGTTATTAACCGCATAATTAAACGTGAATTCGCGACTTCCCTTAAGTAGGGAGTTATATGCACGTGCGATGCTTTTTTAATCCACCCCGTTGCGAGCAGGAAGGCGAAAGCAATGCTTTTTCCACACCTAGTGCTTTCTCCTTCATTTCTTGAAAGCGCTTCTCTCCTTCTACGCTCGTTCCAACGAGAACTTCCCATTTTCATTTTGCTGGGTCGAGCAATTTGCAGTTTTGCTCGGCGGTGATTAAGATGCCTAATCTGTGCTCCGGCAGGTACTCCACCTCATTCTTCGTAGTACCACTCCCAAACCTCTTTTGCAACCACCCACGTCCACCTCCGAATCGCCAGATCCATGGCGAGTGGACGGAAAGATTTAAAGTTGAAAAAGCGCTCGAGCTTAAAGACTTTCCTCCTCTTTTCTCACAAGTGGAATAAAAAGAAATAAAAAGCAGTTCTGAAGAGGTGCGCTGAGATTTCAACCTGGAAATAAGCAGGATATTGATGTAATCCTCGACATTTTTAGACTTGCAGATCCGTTATAAATAACTTCTAGTTAAAAGATATCAATATTTTTCTTCTTGCGATACAATTTCCGTTGACAGGGAGACTGAGAAACTTCACTTTCAAAAGTCGCTGAAATTTTTCCCTGATCAATTCTGCATTTTCCATGACTACAATATAAGATGAATTTTCAATCCACAAGGACGAATTTTCAATGAAACTGTGGAATTTTCGTCCAAAAAATATGACACTTTTTAAGAAAATAATTAAACATCCAACCAAATTGTCGATTTTTCAGCAAATAATTCAATCATCAACCAATTAATAAGACTTTCAACCTACAAATATGAATTCTCAACAAAAAATATAATGGTTGATATTTCAACCGAAAACAATGAAATCTCTACCAAAAGAGATGTATTTTCCACCAAAAATGGAAAACTTAAAATTTCGATGAAAAAATTAATCCTGAACCAAAGAGTTTTATTTTCATCTATAATAATGTATCTTCCAATAAAAAGGACGAATTTGCAACAAATAAAGATTTTTGAGTCAAGAAAGAAAATAAAGTTCATCCAAATTTTTTAACTTTTACGTCAAAAGAAGATTTTTTAGCCCAACAGTTGCATCTTTGATGAAAAAAAAAGGAAATTTAAAGTCAAATGATGAAGCATCAATAAAAAACATCATTTTTTAACAAAGTAGTTCAATAATAGTCTAACCAAGTAGTTCAATTTTCAATTACAAAATATGAATTTGCAACGAATAATGTAATATTTCAACTAAAAAAGATTTTATTTTAAAATGAAAAACAGTTGAATTCAACAAAAAGACGAATATTTATTCAACTTTTAAACCAAAACGAGAAATTTCCAACCAAGAAACCCGTATGGAAAAATTTCGTGGCAGTCTTGAATCACGCTAAAGCCGGTACAGTTTTTTTCAAGCCTATCTATTCACGCAACATTTACCTGGCGCTACATTGGGGCTGTCTAGTTTTGATACGTGTTTGATTCAAACCTTTCTTCTGTCTCGTCTCAGCCTTGGCGCTATATAGGCATTCGTTACGAATTTGAATGTATGAAGACTTTCCAGATTTTAGCTAGTTTCTAGACAGAATCACGGTTTGGACTATTAAATATTCAAGATAATAAACAATAATTATTGAAGGTGATTGAAATCTTAATATACGAACTGTATTCTTAACAACGATTTTTTAAAAGAATGTTTAAAATCATCTTCTTTCAATTAAATTATATAGCAAAGTTATAATAAATTTATATTGAATTTGTAATAATTTTAATATGTATAATGCAATGTATTATATTGATAATATACTATAAAATCAAATTCTAACATTAATGATTCATTTAATTTATTTTAATTATTTATTGATTGCGTAAATATTATACAACACGGCATACGTAAAAGTTTGGCAGGAACTAATTTATTCGTTTTTTTGTATATAAAAACTTTTTTTCATATTTTTAATTAACCGAAACATCTATATATTAGACTTTTATGTAATAAAAAAATTATATTATTCAATTATTAATTATGTTTCATCAAAATAGACAATCTGCCTAGAAACTGCCTAGTCTGTAGGGCGCCAGTATCGACTCAAGGTAACCTAGACAGAAACAGTACAGCGCCACGAAATTTTTCGACCCAGGAAGTTTTCAATTCAATTTTCAACACCAAAATCTGAATTTTCTACCAAATAGTTGGATTTTCCACACAAAAAGACGAAATTTCAACCCAACATGATGACTGTTTAACAAAATAGTTGAAATTTTAACTGAAAATATAATGAAATAAATGAATAACAAGAATATTATATCCAGGTGACCATAATACATCATTTTCAAACTTTTTGGCATTTTAAGCTGAAAACCAATTATTTTACAATTTATATATTTCATGTACGTTCTTATTTGCATTTTGATACTTATTTTTAATTTATTACGAAGATGCAATAAAACCTTTCTTCGGATACTTCCTTTTGATATACCAATGATTCTTCCTCTCTAAATCGCATTTCTTCCTTAATTTTATTGAGAATTTATTTCTGCCTGTTTTACAAAGGAAAATGTTTATCTATAGTGTCTTAAACAAATTGTCTGCATATGAGAATCAAATTGGAGGTCAATGTTGTACACATCACAATTGCAGTGCATCACAATTTTACCGACAATACTCCGTTTTGTTTCTGTTTTTTTTTCGTCTATTTTTATATTTGTGCTCATTGTATGAGCATTTTTCTTCCTCATAGAGGGAGGTTTTTCCCTGACAAAAGAAAAAAAATTGATACTTTCAATATCTTACAAGCTTATGTTTCTGTCTTGCCGAAAATCTTATTTTTAGAAAATCAGAGAGCCCACCAAAATTTCAATTGATTCCCAAAAGAATAAGTTTCACCTCAAAATGGACGAGAAAGGTTGAGAGCTGGAACGTAAAAATTTTAATTTTCAGATGAATTGTATAAATTAATAGGTATAGAATTACAATATATTTATCCAATGAAACCCGTAAATACGTAAAGTTATTAGAAAAACTCTGATCCAACTCAATTAAATCCTCTTTTATTAAAAAATTCCCCTTTTTTAAACTAAAATGAAGCTACTGAACCGCTGTGACCCCTGATAATTGGAGTCAGATACAATTTAATTTTGCGATGGAAAGTCGATTCGCATCACTTTTTGAAAAGCAGCTATCTCTCGATATTGGCCGAGCGTTCTGGGATTAATGCAAACGAGTTGAAAAATTTGTTTCGATTCGAGCGCTTTATGTAAAAGTGCGAAAGGTTTATGCCTACCTCACACCCCCTACCCTTTGATTCAAGCCGCCCTCCATTTCCGGCGCGGAACTGCCAGGTCGAGGCGACATTATGGGTTTTATCGTGGCCACCGCTAATTGCTGCTAGAATTTATCTGGCGCCTCCATATTCCGCGGGATATTACACCACCCTGGCACTGCAGTGTTGCCACCATACTCGTAACTAACCGTCCTAAATCAACCCTCTAATCGGTGACTTGTACGCCGACTGCCGAGCTTTACCGACCAAGCAGCTTTTCTAGTTCCTCTTCCCGAGCGATTCTCAATCCTCGATGTGTATATGTGTGAACTTCAGAACTGAACAAGAAATATCGGGCAACATTTACCACCTGCTAAGCTAAAGCCGGAGATTTTACTTATGCCATTTCCAGGTTCGATTCCAATTGTAGTTTGCAGATTTAATAAAAAGTTTCTAAATAAACAGTTGTTCGAGAAGGGGTGATTTTTTATTTACGTCCACGTTTCGTGACAAATTATAGTATTATTTCTCATTCATTTCAGTATAAACGATGATTCATATAAAAAAGAGAACAAAAGAGACCATAAAGATATATTTTCAATAATACAGTTAGGTTTATTTTTTATTATTTATCTTAATATTTAACAAAAAAGAGAGCCTCGATGGCTTAAGCGATAGTACGTCAGGCTTCCAAGCAGGAGGCCTGGGGTTCGATCCCTGTGCCGGTACCAGTGGGAATTTTTTTATGTACTTCTACCGGGTCTTTGGTGTTTCGGAATCCACCTTTAACTGTAGGTCCCCTGAAAAGAAGCTAGTCGATACCGAGTTATAATCAGACACACGTACACTTACACAATACATCAAGAGCTACGCTTAAACTGATGACCTCAGAGGGATCGCTCCGTCCACCCTAACCTAGCCGTCCCTCTCCATAGCCTAGCTGGAAAGGCTGCCGGATGGCAGAGTGGGTCAGGCTCACTTTGCTGTGAAAAGAGGTGCGCGTCATTCACTGTGGGATGGGGTACACCGTTAACTGCATTTCGGATAAGTCCCTTTAGTACCTATAAGTTCCTAGCCGCCTACCGTTAACTGCGTGTAGGTGACTTGTCCGAAATGCATTAACGGTGTTCTTCCAAATCACGGTATCCTACACGGAGAAAAATGGACAGTCAAACTTGAAGTGTCAAAATTTAGATGGTCAGTTTGATAATCTAGATAGTCTCAAGTACCATCCACAATTTTTT
>JAABKJ010004743.1:0-23946 GCA_011634705.1 Andricus grossulariae
CATACCTTTGATAGAACACTGTCTCAATAATACTTACTTCTCTTTCAATAACCAATTCTATGAACAAACTTCAGGAGTAGCAATGGGATCTCCAATCTCACCTGTAATAGACAACATCTTTATGGAAAATCTAGAAACTGAAATCTTTAACAAATCCAAGCTCAAACCGAAATTTTGGTGCCGTTACGTTGACGACACTTATGTCATCTGGAGACATGGACTAGATGAACCTCACAAGTTCTTCGATTTCAGCAATCATTTACATTCTAATATCTAGTTCACCATGGAAGTTGAACAAAACGGAAAATTGCCTTTCTTGTACGTACTAGTTTATAAAAGATCTGATAACACATTAGGACACGAAGTTTACAGAAAACCCACCCGTACAAACAGATACTTACATGCCTCCTGCCACCACCACCCATCTCAAAAGCAATCGGTCATCAATTCTCTTGTATACAGAGCTGACTCCATAGCAGATAAAGATAACTTACAAAAGGAATTACAAAATCTTAAACAAATCCCAATACAAAACGATTACATAAACAAAGAAATTAAGAAAGCAATAAGAAAATACACTCAAAAAATAAATCATTATAACCCACAAAACAAGTAGGAAGAATTCTCAAAAAACACAACATTAAAACCATATTTAAGCCACCTGCGAAAATAGAACATTTTCTAAACAACCCTAAAGATAAAAAGGCACCTCTCAGTTATCTGGGAGTATATAAGATCCCTTGGTCTTGTGGCAAATTCTATATTGGAGAAGCCGAGAGAGCGGTGAGCCAACGTGTAAAGGAACATGAGAGTAAAGACAGGCTGAAAAATGTCACGCAATCAGCGCTAGCTGAGCATCATATTGAAACAGGACATGGCATTTTATTTGACAAAACAACCGTCATCGCAAAAATGTGCCATATTTTCCTACGGAAACATAGAGAAGCAATCGAGATCTTAAAAAACCCTCATAACATCATTAGGGACAATGGATATAATACCAATCCGATTTGGCTTTCAGTCCTCGCGGGGTTTTTAAAAAAGACTTGATTGGCTAATCAATTTCGAGCAGTCCCCACCATGGAGCGCTCTGGCCAATCATAGGCACCGTAGAAAATCTATATAAGAACAACATAACCTGAAAATTCAGTTTCAGGTCAGCCCTGAAGAAGTGAACTGCAATGTTCACGAAACGTCGGCAAGATTCGTAGTTTCGCACACGATTGAAACCCGAAAAAGCTTACAATTTTTTATTTAAATTGATCATAATGAATCATCGCGAAAGCCTTAAATCTATTATTTCTTGTTCCATCTTAGGGATATTCCCGAGTAAAAGAAAAAAAAGAGGGGAGAAAAAAAAGTCTTCCACGAAAATATTCACTGCCTGATTTATTTAACGGAAGACTATATTTTTTTAAGGGTTAGGGGGTAGTATAGGTTCTCCCCAAGTCCCCTATGGTTTCTATTATCATAAACAACTCCTCCTACGAAGCAAGAGCCAGGCAACTACAGGGAAAAGCAATCAACACAAGCAAAGCGAAAAAAAAGAATCCCGATGTCCATTCCGCCGCTTCCGTCACTTATATATACTTTGATTCCACCTTCTTTCTCACTCTGCTGCTCGTGTCAGTCAGTGACAGCCGTCTAAGTTGGGCGCCATTTTCTAATCAGGTTTTCCAAGTTCTATGTGTGCTCATCTGTTAACGACGTCCTAGCCAGGGGGGCTGCCCTGGAAGAAAAGCCGATTATAAACTAGCTGCCACTTACCTGCCAACCGCGAACAAAATTTTGAAATGAACCCTGTTCGTGGGTCACACCCTTCTGACCCACGAAGCTCGTTGTTGCTTCGTTTTACCAGGCGCCAAATAGGGGTAACCCTATCCGAACCTCGCAGGATCCGCCCCTGTCGTGGCTGGCAGGCCGGCCAGCTCACTTACAAACCATGAGAGAGGGAGTGGGAACTTAGGAGCGAGAGAGAGAATTATATCTAACATGATTTTAAACTTCGACTATTAAAATGACAATTGAATTTTGCTAAATCTTAATCAGAGAGAAAGTGAGATACAACCTAACCAAAAAATTATCTCCTCGAATTTACTGCGCACTTCTGTGCATCTCCTCTGAAACTGTTCGGAACCCGTATACAGTCTATCGAACTAATTTCCCCTTTTATTCAACTTACAAATTTAAAATCTTCATGACGGGAACCAAAAGCAAACCCCAGCGAAACTCGATGCCATTTAGGATGACCGTCGGAGACACGCGCGCTATACACGACGCCGGTCGGCGTCCATTGCCACGTACCGATGCTCCTGGACCATGAGAGACGCTCACCTCAACTTCTCTAGAATTGGGCCTTGAGCTGAGCGTGTCTCTTCCTTTGGAGCGTCGAGGGGGTCCCGGACGGTCTCACAAAAAAGAAACACTTTGCACCAAACTACCCGCGGCCATCAATTATTCACACCGCGTGGGCACCCGTCCCCGAGGCTGGGAACCCTAATTCGTCGGTAGGTAAAACCACACACCTTTTAGCCATTCCGCCAACTCCCGCTTCGACTCGTGGTCCATCGAGCCTTCGTATATGATTTTTGTTCGGTTTCAACCGTCGTCCGTATATTATTTTCTCCTTTACTATTCCTTTCTGTACCGGCCACACCGGAGTCCGTCGAGCCAAGATACGAAGTGACAGGTTGGTTGGTTTCATGGTCTAGCGCGGCCCTCATTGGCCGCCCTACCTAAACAATTTAAATCTAAACCGGACGCTCTAGCTAATTACACCAATATATTGCTTGGATTTTGTTGACAAAATCTCAGCGAAGCTTTTTCGCTGAAAAGCCAGGGCTAACGGAGGAATATTTTTTCGTTTTACACAATTTATATGAATAGGTGGATTTGAAAATGCGTGATAATAATATTTAAATTTCATTAATTCAAATTTGAATAGTTAAATGTTTAATTTAAATATTCATTTCATTGTGATTTCTGTTCAAATTGTAAAGCTCCAAAATTTAAAGGATTTATGTCTTCCAAATGTATTATGAGTAAAAAATATTTAAATTTTAGTACAATTTTCCAGCATAAGAAAAATATAATGATTATAGTTACCCTAATCTTATTTAGTAATAATTTGGAAGTAGAAACAAAAGCAGCTACTACAAATAATTTATTGGGACATTTCAGTTAAAAAATTGTTCCAGATAAAAAATGCTTGAACTCGAAATTAATATTCTAACTTTAAAGTTGAACTTGAACATCGAATCGAAGGCTAGCTGAAATAAGTAGTCTATTTCCAGATAGTTCCGCATAAGATTCCGGCGGGCAAATAATTAAGATTTCTGTTTTTGATGTTCGCTTCAAAGCCGGATAGATCCAGATAGAAAGAGTTTGTTCGACTTAGATAAAAAGGGTCTTCTGAATTAAGTTCCGACAAAGTGCTGCATAGGGCCACATGAAATTCTATTTTCCATATGTCATCCCGAATAAAATGCGGATAGAGTCGCTAGTTTTCCGTTTAATATTGTACGAACCGAAAGAGATCCAGATAGAGACGGAATAAAATCTGACGTGGGCTATTCGCACCTTTATCCGGTTTTGTATCTGACTCTATCGGACCCTATCCGTCATTCTAAGCAGGGTAATGTAACTCATCTCGAAAGTGCGCATGCGCAGCTTTCTCACTAGTGCCTAAATTGAGCCATCTTCAAACTACGCATGTGCGAAAATTTTGCGCACACAGTCTAGTCAAATGAGGTCCTTTAAACACAATTTAGAAGCTTGGAAACGTCAACTTTTGAGGCGGGTGTTGCAAAAAAGTATATTTTTTTCATATGATTCTTCAGAAAATTTTTAAATTCTGAAAATTTTGTATTAAACAAAAGTCAGTATTGAAGTATAAAGTAGGCGTTATTCGCTACGTTTATCTATAATAATTATCTCAACTCATATTATAATAAAAGAGAACATATTATAAAATTTGAAAAATGTCAGTGGAGTAACTACTGCAAAGCAAACCCCCGCTTAGTCGCTGCTGGGGGGGGGGGGTCTCCTAGGTCGAGCGGAAATTTTTTCTCTTAACTGATAAGAAACTTATATATTGGCCTTTTTTTTAATTTCAAACGAACCTCCTAAAGAATTTTGAGGAGGGTGCTTACACGTTTCTAGTTATGCCACTGAACTTATTCACTTTTTTAGTAAGGTTGACAATCTCGCGCAGTGCTTATTAAAAAGCGAGAAAGGAGACCGAACTCACCGGCAAAAGTTAAACTCACAATTGTTTTCTTACTATGCAACCTAGTTATTAGAACAGCTTACTTGTTCAACTGTACTATTTCAAATAATTATTGGAGCTACTTGTTTCAGTAATCATTCTTCTTACAATTTGAAGTAGTAATGCTGACTTTCAGTATTGTTTATTTCAAGATCACTATCTCATACTTGAAATTTTTCTCGTATTGTTTTCCCTGCAGTTTTTCGGAACATTATGACATGATTCTTGCGCTTTCTCTTCAAGTTGACCAATTGGCAACAAAGAATTTTTTGTGATCGCTGCGCCACGAAACAGAATTTTATGTACAGAAGCTGGCATACAGTACCAACCATATAGTTCTATGTAGAGTCTTGCGGCATTAAGAGCTTTTATCCCATATGCTTCACTTTTTATTTCGAATCCAGAAGAAAAAGTTTGTGAAATCGTAGCAAATTGTTCTATTAAAGGTATGTCAATTCCAGTAATATTAAATAAAGTATCAGGATCGCTAAAAAATCTGCGAACTGTATTTCTGTTGTTCGATGTCCCGCTACCTCCGGCCTTGGGAATATTAACTAGTAGATCCATCCTACTCTTCAAAGCTGCTTAAATAGATTTTTTTCCTCTCTTTAGGACTAAGATTTTTAGCAGGACTTTGAGCTTGTCACTTTGTAAATTCCAAGCGGCAGGAGATTCGCAGCAAACATTCAAAATACGTAATGCAGGCGTGTAAAGGGGAGAGACCAAACTCAAATGTAGGTGGATCAGTTTGTCTTCTAACAGCTTCTTCAATATTGTTCATTATAGCTGGTGTTTCCCCGTAAACGGAACATCTTTATGATGAAGGTGTTTCTTTAATGGTAATTAAAGTAATGAGAAGGTTTTAATCAGTAACATTTTCCAGAGATCGCTATTTATGAGCTAAATGGCCCGAACTACCACCAATACTGTACATGTTCCGGTACACAAACCTGTACATATAATATTGACGGTTCCTGTGCAGGAATTCGGCCAAAGAAACTGTACATAATCCTACAAAGAAACCTGCACGGACAGAGGAATCTTTAAATGATCCTGTACATGTTCCTTTGCAAAGGAAATTGAGGCGCGGGTTCCGGCCAGAAACACGTATATGGTCCTTTACAGAAAGCCATTGCTAAAGCTCATGCCGCTTACATCTCTGAAGTTGCCTTCCTTTTATTCCCTTAGAGATCCAACTCAGTATTGAGAGAGTCAAGCCACTAGCGAACTAACGCGGATTAGCTCCTTTGCAGGATCATGTGCAGTTTTTTTCGCTAAACTGCACAGAAATCGTCAAGATTATCTGTAATATTCAGCAAAACGACTAGTCAAAATCATGATTTTTCCTAATCGTTTTGCTAGTTGATTAAGAAGAGATTGCAATAGAGTTCTGGCTCTTTGTTCAGTTACAAGAATATTATATTATTATATTAATGCTTGGTAAACTTATCCATTACAATCATTGTCAATGCTTCGTATTCAGTATGAGGTATAAAAGTCTGTATATATTTCCGAATTCCATCGAAATTCTCAGAGGAACGAAAGCCTTACCAGATTTGCAGCTTTCCTAACCCCCTTCAAATAAAGATTGACAGATGCAGCCAATGCTAATTTAGAACCACTAGATTTTCTCAATTCTGATAATTTTCGTGTTTTTGAACTAGTAGAAGTATCATTTAAAAATTGAACTTTTCGACCTCTCTTAGCACTAGCACGTTCAAGGGCGTGATTCAACTTTCTCCTTGAACCAAGACTGTTGTAAATTGGACATTAATTCACTGTTTTATAAATTTAAAATTTGTGTTCTTAATTTATTTTCTTCGTGTTCCTTTTACATTTATATTTCTTCGATTTATCCTATATTTTATTTTCTTATGCATGAGATCCAACTTTATGTTTAAGCCGGTCTTATCGTTTTCGTGCTTTCTCCGTCTTACATATAGTCTTGTTGCCCTTATCTTCTAGAGAAATTGCGCCGCCGTGAGTATTTTTTCTTAATAACCTATATGATCATCCCTGAGCCCTATCACTATGGAGGAATTACCTCTGCCGTTATGGGAAGGAATTGCTGCTCCGAAACACATAGCCCTTATCTTTTCAAAGAAATTGCGTCGCTATGAGTATTTTTTCTTAATTACCTATATAATCATCCCTGAGTCCTATCACTATGGACGAATTTTATCTGCCGGTATGGGCAGTTGCTTCTCGGAACCCCCTGGCCCTTATCTTTTTAGAGAAATTGCGTCGCTGTGACTATTTTTTTGTAATTCCCTATATATTAATCACTGATCCCAATCACTTTGGAGGAATTTCATCTGCCATTATGGTCAGGTATTGCTTCTCCGACGCACTTGGCCCTTATCTTTTTAGAGAAATAGCGTCACTATGAGTATTTCTTCTTAATTACCTATATAATAATCCCTAAGCAGTATCACTATGGAGGAATTTCATGTGCCGTTAAGGGCAGGAATTAAGTTTCCGAACCCCCTGTCCCTTTTTTGTTCCGAGAAATTGTGTCGCTATAAGCATTTTTGCTTAACTAACTATATAATTATTCCTAAGCCCTATCACCATGGAGGAATTTCATTTCCCGTTATGGACAGGAAGACCTTCTCCGAATCCCCCGCCCTTATCTGTTTAGAGACATTGCGTCGCTATGAGTATTTCTTTTTAATTACCTATATATTCATCACTGAACCTTATCACTATGGAGGAATTCCATCTGCTATTGTGGGCAGAAATTGCATCTCCAAACCATCTGGCCCTTTTTTTTTGGAGAAATTGTGTCGCTATAGGCATTTTTTCTTAACTACCTATATAATTATTCCTAAGCCCTATCACTATGGAGGAATTTCATCTTCCGTTATGGGCAGGAATTGCATCTTCAAACTCCCTTCCCCTTATCTTTTTCGGGAAATTGCGTCGCTATAAGCATTTTTTCTTATCTACCTATATAGTCATCCCTGAGCCCTATCACTATGCAGGAACTTTATCTGCCGTTATGGGCAGGAATTGATTCTCCGAAACCCTTGTCCCTTATCTTTTGAGAGAAATTCCGTCATTGTGAATATTTTTTCTCAATTACCTATTTAATCATCGCAGAGTCTTAACACATTGTAGGAATTTCGTCCGCCCCTATGGGCAGGAATTGCTTCTCCGAACACCCTGGTCCTTCTCTTTTCCGGAAAATTGCGTCACTGTGAGTGTTTTTCCTTTATTACATATATAATCATCACTGAGCCGCATCACTATGGAGGAGTTTCATCTACTGTTAAGGGCAGGAATTACTTCTCCGAACCCCCTGGCTCTTGTCGTTTCAGAAAAATTTCTTCACTATAAGTATTTTTTCTCAATGACCTATATAATCATCACTGAGCTGTATCACTTTGGAGGAATTTCATCTGCCCCTATGGGCAGGTATTGCTTCTACGACCCCGTTGGCCATTATCTTTTTAGAAAAATTTCGATGATATGAGTGTTTCTTCTTAAACGCCCATATGATCATCACTGAGCCCTATCCCTTTGCAGGAATTTCATCTGCCCCTTTGGGCAGGAATTGCTTCTCCGAACCCCTCTGGCCCTTACCTTTTTAGAAAAATTGTGTCTCTATCACCATTTTGTCTTAATTACGTATATAGACGTTCCTGCGCGCTATCACTTTGATGGAATTTAGTGTGTTATTATGGGCAGGAATTGCTTCAATGACCCCCTAAGGCCTTATATTTTTAGAGAAATTTCGCAACGATAAGTATTTTTTCTAATAACCTATATAATCATCACTGAGCCCTATCACTATGGAGGAATCCCATCTGTCGTTATGGGCAGGAAGAGCTTCTCCGAATCCCCCGGCCTTATCTTTCAAAGAACTTTTGCCACTATAAGTATTTTTTCTTCATAACATATATAATCATCTCTGAGCCCTATCACTTTAAAGGAATTTCATCTGCCCCCGTGAGCAGAGGTTGCTTCTCCAAACATGCTGGCCCTTATCTTTTTAGAGAAATTGCGTCGCTATGAGTATTTTTTCCTAATTGCATATATAATCATACCTGAGCCCTATCACTATGACGGAATATCATCTGCCGTTATGGGCAGGAATTGCTTCTCCGAACCCCCTGGCGCTTATCTTTTTAGAGAAATTGTGTCTCTATGAGAATATTTTCCTCATTACAAATATAGTCATCCATGAGCCCTATCACTATGGAGGAATTTCATCTGCCGTTATGGGCAGGAACTGCTTCTCCAAACACCCTGGTCTTTACCTTCTTAGAGAAATTGCGTCGCTATGAGTATTTTTTCTTAATTACGTATATAGTCATTCCTGCGCCCTATCACTTTGATGGAATTTAATGTGTCATTATGGGCAGGAATGGCATCTCTGTCCCCCTTGGACCTCATCTTTTTAGAGAAATTTTGCAACTATAAGTATTTTTTCTAATAACCTATATAATCATTACTGAGCCCTATCACTATGGAGGAATCTTATATGTCGTTATGGGCAGGAAGAGCTTCTCCGATCCCCCGGGCCTTCTCTTTTTAGAGAAGTTTCGTCGCTATGAGTATGTTTTCTGAATTACAAATATAATCATACCTGAGCCCTATCACTATGAAGGAATGTCATCTGCCGTTTTGGGCAGGAAGTGCTTCTCCGAACCCCCTGGCCCTTATGATTTTAGAGAAATTGCGTCGCTATAAGTATTTTTTCTTAAATACTTATATAATCATCCATGAGGCCTATCACTATGAAGGAATTTCACCTGTTCCTATGAGCAAGAACTGCTTCTCCGTCGCCCTTGTCCCTAATATTTCTAGAGAAATTTGCTGACAATGAGTATTTTTTCTTAATTATCTATATATTCATCCATGAGCCCTATCACTTTGGAGGAATTTCATCTGCCCCCGTGGGCAAAAATTGCTTCTCCGAACCCGCTGGCCCTTATCTTTTTAGAGAAATTGCGTCGCTATGAGGATTTCTACCTAAATACCTATATAGTAATCACTCAGCCCTATCACTTTAGGGGAATTTTATGTGCCCCTAATAGCAGGAACTGCTTCTCGGAAGCACTTGGTCCTTATCGTTTTAGCAAAATTTCGTCACTATGATTATTTTTTCTTACTTACCTATATAATCATCACTGAGCCCTGTGACTTGGGTGGAATTTCATCCGCCCCTTTGGGCAGGAATTGTTTCTCCGTCTCCCCCGGGCCCTTATCTTTCTAGAGAAATTACGTCACTATGCGTATTTTCACTTGCCGACCTATATAATCATCCCTGATCCCTTATCACTATGGAGGAATTTCACCTGTTATTATGGCCAGGAATTCCTTCTCCGTCCCCCTTGGCCCTTATCTTTTTAGAAAAATTGCGTCGCTATAAGAATGTTTTCCTAATTACCTATATAATCATTCCTGAGCCCTATCACTATGGAAGAATTTCATCTACCGTTTTGGGCTGGAATTGCTCTTTCCGCAACCCCAGGTCCTTACCTCTTTAGAGAAATTCCGTCGCTATGAGTATTCTTTCTTAATTACATATATAATCATCCCTGAACCCTATCACTATGAAGGAATGTTATCTGCCGTTATGGGCAGTAATTGCTTCAACGGAACCCGTGGCCCTTATTTCTTCAGAAAAAATTGCGTCGCTATGAGTATTTTCTCTTAATTACCTATATAATCATTACTGAGCCCTATCACTATAGAGGAATTTCATCTGCCGTTATGGGCAGGAACTGCTTCTCCAAACACCCTGGCCCTTATCTCTTTAGAGAAATTGGGTCACTATGAGTATTTTTTCTTAATTGCCTATATAATCTTCACTGAGTCCTGTCACTATGGAGGAATTTCACGTGCCCTTATGGGCAGGAATTTCTTCTCCGAACCCCTTGGTCCTTACCTCTTTAGAGAAATTGCATCGCTCTGAGTATTTTTTCTTAATTACCTATATAATCATCCCCAAGCCCTATCACTACGGAGGGATTTCACCTGTCCCTATAGGCAGAAAATGCTTCTCCGTCTTCCTTGGCCCTAATCTATCTAGAGGAATTGCGTCACGATGAGTATTTTTGCTTAATTATGTATATAATCATCCATGAGCCCTATCACTTTGGAGCAATTTCATCTGCCCTCGTGGGCAGAAATTGCTTCTTCGAACCCGCTGGCTCTTATCTTTTTAGCAAAATTTCGTCACTATGAGTATTTTTTCTTCTTTACCTATATAATCATCCATGAGCCCTACCACTGTAAAGGAATTTCATCTGTCATCATGGGCAGTAATTGCTTCTCGGAACCCCCTGGCCCTAATCTCTTTAGAGAAATTGCGTCGCTATGAGCATTTTTTCTCAATTACCTATATAATCTTCACTGAGCCCTATCACTATAGAGGAATTTCACCTGCCGTTATGGGCGGGAAGTGCTTCTCCAAACCCCCTGGTATTTATCTTGTTAGAGAAATTGCGTCGCTATGAGTATTTTTTCTTAATTATCTATATAAACATTCATGAGCCCTATCACTGTGAAGGAATGTCACCTACCGTCATGGGCAGTAATTGCTTTTCGGAACCCTCTGGCCCTTATCTCTTTAATGGAATTGCATCGCTCTTTGTATTTTTTCTCAATTACCTATATAATCATCACTGAGCCCTATCACTATAGAGGAATTTCACCTGCCGTTATGGGCGGGAAGTGCTTCTCCAAACCACCTGGTCTTTATCTTTTTAGATAAATTTCGTCGCTATGAGTATTTTTTCCTAATTACCTATATAATTATCCCTGAGCCCTTTCACTATGCAGGAATTCCATCTGCCGTTATGAGCAGGAATTGTTTCTCCGAACCCCCTGGCCCTTGTCCTTTTAGAGAAATTGCGTCTCCATAAGAATTTTTCCATTATTACATATATAGTCATTCATGCGCCCTATCACTTTAGGGGAATTTAATCTGTTATTATGAGCAGCAATTGCTTCTCCGACCCCCCTGGACCTTATCTTTTTAGAAAAATTTCGCCACTATAAGTATTTTTTCTCAATAACCTATATAATCATCACTGAGCCCTATCACTATGGAGGAATTTCGTCTGTCGTTATGGGCAGGAAGTGCTTCTCCGAACCCGCCATCCCTTATCTTTTAAAGAACTTTCGCCACTATAAGTATTTTTTCTTCATATCCTATATAATCATCACTGAGCCCTATCACTTTAAAGGAATTTCATCTGCCCCCGTGAGCATAGATTGCTTCTCCAAACATGCTGGTCCTTATCTTTTTAGAGAAAATGCGTCGCTATAAGGATTTTTTCTTTAATGCCTATATAATCATCACTGAGCCCTATCACTTTAGATGAATTTCATCTACCCCTATGGTCAGGAATTGCTTCTCCGAAACCCCACGGCCCTTATCCTTCTACAGAAATTTCGTTACTATTACAATTTTCTCTTAATTACCTATATAATCATTCCTGAGCCCTATCACTACGCAGTAGTTTCATCTGCCGTTATGGGCAGGAATTGCTTCTCCGAACCCCATGGCCCTTATATTTTTAGAGAAATTGCGTCCCTATAAGCATTTTCTCCTGATAACATATATATTTATTCCTGCACCCCATCAATTTAGGGAAATTTCATCTGTTATTATGGGCAGGAATTGCTTCACCGACCCACTTGGACCTTATCTTTTTAGAGAAATTTCGCCACCATGAGTATTTTTGCTTAATTACTTATATAATCACACCTGAGCCCTATCACTATGGAGGAATTTCATCTGTCATAATGAGCAGGAATTTCTTTCCCGACCACCTTGTCTCTTATATTTCTAGAGAAATTGCGTCACTATGAGTATTTTTTCTCAATTATCTATATATTCATCCATGAGTCCCATCACTTTGGAGGAATTTCATCTTTCCCAGTGGGCAAGAATTGTTTCTCCGATTCCGCTGGCCCTTATCTTCTTAGAGAAATTGCGTCGCTATAAGGATTTTTACTCAAATACCTATATAATGATCACTAAGCCCTATCACTTCAGAGGAATTTCATCTGCCCCTATTGGCAGGAATTTCTTCTCGGAAGCACTTGTGCCTTATCTTTTTAGCAAAATTTCGTCGCTATGAGTATTTTTTCTTACTTACCTATATAATCACCACTGAGCCCTGTGACTTTAGTGGAATTTTATCCGCCCTATGGGCAAGAATTGTTTCTCCGAACCCCCCGGGCCCTTATCTTTCTAGAGAAATTTCGTCACTATGCGTATTTTTCTTCGACTACCTATATAATCATCCCTGATCCCTTATCACTATGGAAGAATTTCACCTGCCATTATGGTCAGGAATTGCTTCTCCGTCCCTCTTGGCCCTTCTCTTTTCAGAAAAATTGCGTCGCAATGAGAATTTGTTCTTAATTACCTATATAATCATTCCTGAGCCCTATCACTATGAAGGAATTTCATCTGTCGTTATGGGCAGGAATTAGTTATGTGAACCCACTGTGCCTTATCTTTTTGGAGAAATTGCGTCGCAAATACGAATTTTTCTTGAGAACCTATATAATCGTCACTGAGCCATATTACTATGGAGGAATTTCATCTGCCGTTATGTACAGGAATTGCGTCTCCGAACCCCCTGGCCCTTTTTTTTAATGAGAAAATGCGTAGCTATAAGTATTTTTTCTTAATCGCATATATAATCATACCTAAGCCCTATCACAATGGAGGTATTTCATTTGCTGTTATGGACTGGAAGTGCCTCTCCGAACCCCCTGGCCCTGATCTTTTTAGAGCAATTGCGTATCTATCAGTATTTTTTCTTAATTACATATATAATCATCCCTAAGCCCTATCACTATGAAGGAGTTTAATATGCCGTTATGTTCAGGAATTGCATCTGCGAACCCACTAGCCCTTATCTTTTCAGAGAAATTGTGTCGCAATAAGTATTTGTTCTTAATTACCTATATAATCATCCCTGAGCCCTATCACCATTGAGGAATTTTATCCGCCATTATGGGCAGGAATTGCTTCTCCGACCCCCTTGTCCCTTATGTTTTGGGGAATTTTCATCACAATGAGTATTTTTCTTCATTACTTATATAATCGTCACTGAGCCCTATAAATTTCGAGGAATTTCATCTGCCGTTATGGGCAGGTATTGCTGCTGTGAACCCACTCGGCCTTATATTTTCAGAGAAATTTTGTTACTATGAGTATTTTTTTCAATTGCCTATATAATCATCCCTGAGCCCTATCACTATGGAGGCAATTCGCCTGTCCCTATAGGCAGGAAATGCTTTTCCGACCCCTTGTCCCTTACCTTTTGGAGGATTTTCGTCAGAATGAATATATTTTCTTCAGTATCTATATAATCATCACTGAGCCCTATAACTTTGGAGGAATTTCATCTGCAGTTATGGGCAGGAATTGTTTCTCCGAAGCTCCTGGCCCTTATCTTTTTGGAGAAATTGCGTCGCTATGAGCATTTTTTCTTAATTACCTGTATAATCATCCATGAGCCCTAACACTAAGGAGGAATTTCATCTGCCTTTATGGGCAGAAACTGCTTCTTCGACCCCCTGGCCCTTATATTTTCAGAGAAATTGCGTAGCTATGAGAATCTTTTTTAAATACCTATATAATCGTCCATGAACCCTATCACTATGGAGGAATTTCATCTGCTACTATGGGCAGAAATTCTTTGCGAAACCTCCTGGCCCTTATTTTTTAGAGAAATTGCGTCGCTATGAGCATTTTTTGTAAGTACCTATATAATCGTCTATGATCCCTATGACTATGGAAGAATTTTATCTGCTGTTATGGGCAGGAACTGCTTCTTCGACCCCCTTGGCCCTTATCTTTCTAGAGAAGTCGCTTCGCCTTGAGTATTTTTCCTTGATCACCTATATCATTTTCTTTGAGCCCTACCATTATGTAGGTATTTCATCTGCACTTATGGGCAGGAATTTTTTCTCCGAACCCCCTGGCCCTTAACTTTTTAGAGAAATTTCGTCTCTATGAGTATTTTTTCTTAATTATCTATATAATCAGCCCTGAGCCCTATCACTATAGAGGAACTTCATCTGCTGTTATGGCCACGAACTGCTTCTCCGTCCCCCTTCGACCCTAAACTTTTTTGAGAAATTGCGTCACTATTAGTATTTTTTCTCAATCATCTATATAATCATCCATGAGCCCTACCACTATGGAGGAATTTCATTTGCTGTTATGGGCATGAACAGCTTCTTAGACCCCCTTGGCCCTTATCTTTTTAGAGAAATTGTTTCGCCTTGAGTATTTTTTCCCAATTACCTATATAATCATCTCTGAGCCCTACCACAATGGAGGAATTTCATCTGCCGTTATGGGGAGGAATTGGTTCTCCAAACCCCCTGGCCCTTATCTTTTTAGAGCAATTGCTTCGCTATGAGTCTTTTCCTCAATCATCTATATAATCATCCCCTAGCCCTATACTATGAAGGGATTTGATTTGCCCCTATGTGCAGGAACTGCTTCTCCGAACCTCCAGTTCCTTATCTTTTTAGAGAAATGTCGTCACTATGAAAATGTTTTCTCAATCACCTATGTAATCATCCCTGAGCCCTATTAATATGGACAAATTTCGTCTGCCGTTATGGGCAGGAATTGCTTCCCCGATAACCTTGCCCCTTATATTTTTAGAGAAATTGCTTCACCTTGTGTATTTTTTCCTAATTATCTATATAATTTTCCTTAAGCCCTATCACTATGGAGGAATTCCATCTGCCCCTATGGGCAGGAATTGTGTCTCCGAACCCCCTCACCCTTATCTCTTCAGAGAAATTTCGTTGCTATGAGTATTTTTTCTTAATTACCTATATAATTATCCATGAGCCCTACCACTATGGAGGAATTTCTTCTGCCGTTATGGGAAGGAACTGCTTCTCCGACTTCCTTGGCCCTCATCGGTCTAGAGAAATTGCATCGCCTTGAGTATTTTTTCTTAATTATCTATATAATTTTCTTTGAGCCCTATTACTGCCGTTACGAGCAGGAATTGCTTTTCCGAACCCCCTGGCCCTTATATTTTGAGAGAAATTGCGTAGCTATAAGTATTTTTTTTAATACCTATATAATCGTCCACGAGCCCTATCACTATGGAGGAATTTCATCTGCTACCATGGGCAGGAATTGCTTCTCAAAACCCCGGGCCCCTTATTTTTTTAGAGAAATTGCGTCGCGATAATTATTTTTTTTTAATTACCTATATAATCGTTCATGAACCCTATCGCTATATAGGAATTTCATCTGCTACTATGGGCAGGAATTGCTTCTCCAAACCCCCTGGCCCTTATTTTGTAGAGAAATTGCGTCGCAATGAGTTTTTTCTTTTAAGTACCTATACAATCGTCCATGAGCCCTATGACTATGGAGGAATTTCATCTACCTTTATTGGCAGGAATTGCTTTCCTGACACCCTTGGCCCTTATCTTTGTAGAGAAACTGCTTCTTCTTGAGTATTTTTTCTTAATTTTCTATATAATTTTCCTTGAGCACTATCAGTATGGAGGAACGTCATCTGCCGTTATGGGCAGGAACTGCTTCTTCGACCCACTTGGCCCTCATCTGTCCAGAGAAATTACATCGCCTTGAGTATTTCTTCTTAATTATCTATATAATTTTCTTCGAGCCCTATCACTATGCAGTAGTTTCATTTGCCCCAATAGGCAGGAATTGTTTCTCCTAACCCCCTGTCCCTTATCTGTTTAGAAAAATTTCGTCACTATGAGTATTTTTTCTCAATTACCTATATAATCATCCCTGAGCCCTATCACTGGGGAAGAATTTCATCTGCCGTTATGGGCAGAAATTGCTTCTCCGCCTCCCCTGGCCCTTATCTTTCTAGAGAAATTCATGGTCTTGAGAATTTTTTAAATTTTCTATATAGTTTCCTTTGAGCCCTATCACCATGGAGGAATTTCATCTGCCTTGGTAGGCAGGAATTGCTTCTGCAACTCCCTTATCCCTCATCTTTCATCGCAATCTATAAAATAATTAGTGAAGTGTACAAAAAGTGCCTAGAAATCTATTTATTTATTATGTAATGAGTAAAAGATCAGTTATGTCTTAATAAATAAATACATTTTCAGGGGCAAGATTGCTTCTCAAAGAGATGTTGCTTTCATAATATACTAAAAGATTTAGATTTTTTTTGTCTCTTAATAAAATAACTGTTTCAAAAGAAAAAAAAATTAATTCACTATTGACAGGAATTAGGTAGCTGGACAACAAGTTTTAATTATCGAAAATGTAATAATTTCAAATTAAAGTTTGACCAACTGTTGAATAATTCATTTTATTTGAGCGTAGACGCACTTCCACAATCTAATTTTGGGATTATTCATGGCTCAGAATTTTGGGCTTTTTTTGGGCATCAATGAAATTTTTGGGCTTAACGAAACTTAGAAATGATATCAGACTTTTTTATCGCATTTCATTAACAAAGTATAATTCGATATTTGCATGTTAAAACCCCCTCTCTTGGAGTGATCATCTAAAAGGGCCACTCTAGCGTTGATCGTCTAAAAAAACCACTTCGTTTTTTGTGTTGGTCCCTCATTTTGTACGCATACTTACACAGCAAACATCAGATAGGTTCAGTAATTGTTACTCCCCGGTTTAATATGGTATTTAAAAATATTTTCATTTCACGGATTTCATGGAATTCACAGAATTGACGAAATTCAAAGAATTTACGAAATTCCCGGAATTACTGATTTCCGTAATTTTTGTGAAATCTTAGAATTTCTTGAATTTCGCGAATTCCGTGAATTTCTTGAATTACTTGAATTCCTTGAATTTTGTAAATTCCTTGAATTTAGTAAATTCCTTGAATTCTGTGAATTCTGTGAATTCTATAAATTCTGTGAATTCTGTGCATTCCTTAAATTCCCTGAATTCCCGGAATTCTGTGAATTCTTAGAATTCTGCGAATTCCTTGAATTCTGTGAATTCCTTGCATTGTGTGAATTTCTTGAATTCTGTGAATTCCTTGAATTCTGTGATTTCCTTGAATTCTAACAATTCCTTAAATGCCGCGAATTCTGTGAATTTCTTGAATTCTGTGAATTTCTTGAATTCCGTGAGTTGCTTGAATTCCGTGAGTTGCTTGAATTCCGTGAGTTGCTTGAATTCCGTGAATTGCTTGAATTCCCCGCATTCCTTGAATTCCGTAAATTCCGTGAATATCTTGAATTCTGTGAATTTCGTGAATTCCTTCAATTCCGTAAATTCCCTGAGCTCCTTGAAATCCGCAAATTCAAAATATTTCAAAATAATATATTAAGCCAGAGGTACTTTCAAGAATGAACAATTACCGCATTGTTTACAGAAAAAGATGAATTTCAAAAATTTATTTCAGGAACAAAATTGTTCAAAATGAAAAAATTATTTAAACAAATATGAATTTGTGAAACAATGGGATATTAATATCTAAATGACATAGATATTCAATAAAAAGCGACAAAATTGTAGAAATTGAGAGGAAACTAGACTTTTCTACCGCTTGTCATGAAAAATTTACAAATAAATAATACTAAATTCTTTAAACAATTAGTAAATGCTCCAATGAAATGTCAGTTTTTCTATATATCATTGACTAATCGTCCGAACAAACAGAAGAAAAGTAACTTTCAATAAGTCATTAGGAGAACATACTTACTTATATAAGCAAAATTGTTGAAACAATTAAAATTTAATTAAATTAATTTAAATAGAGCTCATATGCGTCAATTTTGCGCATGTTTGCTAACTTTACTTTTTCGGGGCATTCTTAGTGTTCAATAAGGAGTAGTGGGGTTTGCCAAAATTTTAAGCATTTCAGCAGAAATTATTCGTTGAAGATTGCTTAAGAAATTATAATAATCTCCCACAAGCTAGGCTTCAAACGAGAAACGTGAATCTCATTTTTCCGGAATGATGATTTTGGACCGCATTATTGTACACATTTGAATGTTTGCAACATAAATTTGTACACATATTATTGTAGATTTTATATACTTGCAGTTGAAATTTACGTTATTAAATTGAGCCAAGGATGAAGACATTTGGTGCTTTTTTAAAGAACCTACTGTCAAAATGGTAAAAATTTTTAAGCTTTCTTCAACTGGAAATGAAATCTGGAATAGTAAACATTTTTTAGTGTTATGTCTTCTCTTCAAGATAATTCTAAACGCATAAAATTTGTAATAATTTACGGGTTTACTTTTAACTTTAAGGGTTGGAGCTCAGAGATTGGAGTGAGTATTTTCGAGGAGCCCAAAAATCAGATACTCTATCCACACTGTAAAATTCTCAAAAAGATCATTTTTTGATAAAGTCATATCCACGTGATGCAAGAGAGTTGATTTTTAATGTTGAGGGTTGGAGTAAAAAAATCGGAGTGGGTATGTTCGAGGAGCAAAAAAACAAAAACCAAAAATACGCTGGGATTGCATTTGTGAAAAATTCAAATTTTTTGAAAGGGGTTGATTTTGGAGCTTAAGGGTTGTTTTGGATAAACTTTTTTTTGTAACCTTCAAGAGTCTAAAAAACCTAACATTCTGGTGGAATAAAGTTTTTCTTGTTTTGTGATTTTAGGAAGTGGAGGTGCTAGATTAATTTAAACTGGCCCCTCCAAACGAAAATTGATTTTTTGAAAAAAGCAAATGGATTTATTATAAATACCTCGAATATAAACGAGCTACAGGATTAGAGATACTACTGCTTCATCTCTGACATTTCCTTTTCGCTGCTCACCAATCAAGTTCGCAAGTTCGCTATTTGTCGTAAAAAGCTGAACGACTATCCAATCAATGAAATATTTTTCATTTAAAATTAAAAGAAAATTTTCTTAACCTGAAAAGAATGTTTTATAATTATTACATTTGAATTGTATTCATTGTTTGTGAAAAATAAATTATAAATTTGTTTAATATTATAAATTTACGGATATTCTCTGTAACATTTATTGAACTTATCTCTTAAGTTCATATCTTCAAATTATAAACTCTAATTAAAATATCTGTACATTATATATAAAGTATCTGCAAATTTGTAAAATTACTATGAATTCTGTAAACTCTGCAGAAAATTCTGTGAAAAGGATTTAGAAAAGAGATTTTTTTAAATTATTTAAATAAACTTACCATTTCAGAACTACAGAATGTTTTTATAACCTTTACTTTCCATCAAAAGTTTTATAGGAATTTATACTGACATTTGTGAATATAACCAGAAAATACGACATGTCAGAAGGTAGGTATTCAAATCGACGATAAAACAATTTACCAAAAATGCAATTTGCCGAAAAACGGAACTTCAGAGTGTAGAAATCAGGTCTCGCAGCAGAACATAAAAGAAGGGCTCTCGCACCTTCATAACGTTACAGAGTTGGCAACTGATTAAGGAAAGAAATACCAAATGTCGTTGCATTAAGTAAAATTATTTCATTTTCTTGATTGTGTTTGATTATTTCGATGGGAAATTGATAGTTCTTTGTTGAAATGTTAAGTAAAGTTGAAATATTTAAGAGTTATGTTATGTTATATTGATGGCACATTGATATTTATCAGCAAATAAAATTAGATCTTATATGAAAAAGTCAGTTGAAATATTTAAAAATGGTGTTTGATTATATTGATGGGAAATTGATATTTATCAGCAAATATGATTAAATCTTGTCCAAAGTAATTAGTTTGAATATTTAGAGGTTACGTCTGATTATGTTGATAAGAAATTGATATTTATCTGCAAATATAATGAGATTTTATCCAAAAATAGGTAGTTAAATGTTTTGAGGTTATGTCTGAATATACTGTTGGGAAATTGTTATTCATAAGCATATATGATTGCACATTATCCAAAAAGGTGTAGTTGGAATGTTTAAGGTTATGTTTGTTTATGTTGATGGGAAATTGGTATTTGTCAGCAAATAAGATCATATCTTATACAAAAATAGTTAATTGCAATATTGCAAGGTCATGTATGAGTATATTGATGAGAAATTGATATGTATCAGCAAATAAGAATTGGATCTTATCCAAAAATAGGTAGTAGTAGTCCTCGGATTTCTATTTCTTCTCAGATGAGAACGCCTCAAGTGGCAAATCGAGGAATTACGATTGCTATAGTAGCAGACGGCAATTTTGATACAAATTTTCTCTGAAGAGGCGCTCTTATCTGGGAAGAAATCTCGCTATGGACAAAATTGGAGGACAGGCGATCACGAAATGGCGCTAGGTGAAGTACATGGTGTGCGGTCTCCTTGTAGTACTTCGTGATTACAACTACCCCTTTTTGGATAATGGACAATCATATCTGCTTATAAATATCAATTTCCCATCAGTATATTGATAAATAACCTCAAAATATTCTGACTACCTATTTTGAATATGATCCAATCTTATTTTCTGATAAATATCATTTTCCCATCAATATAATAAAACATAACCTTTAAATATTCCAACTACCTATTTTTCTATAAGATCTAATCTTGTTTGCTTACAAATACCAATTTCCCATCAATATAGACAAACATAACCTCTAACATTCCGAGTACCTATTTTTTATGAGATCCAATCATATTTGCTTATAAATGTAAATTTTCAATCAATATAATGAGACATAACCTCAAAACATTCCAACTACCTATTTTTTGATGAGATCCAATCATATTTGCTTATAAATGTAAATTTTCTATAAATGTAATGGGACATAACCCCAAACATTCAAACTACCTGTTTTTGGACACGATCTAATCTTATTTGCTGATAAATATGAATTTCACATCAATACCCAGCTGAAAATTCCTATACAGGAACCTCGGAGGATCCTGCACATGTTCCTGTACAGAAAACTGCACACGAACCTGTACAGGTAATCTTGACGGTTCCTGTGCAGGAATTCGGCGAAGGAAACTGTACATCATCCTACAAAGGAACCTATATACAAGGTAACCTTTGAATGATCCTGTACATGTTCCTTCACAGAGTCAATTGAGGTGTGGTTTCATGTACAGGAACATGTTCAGGATCCTGTACATGAACCTGCGTAGGAACTAATCCGCGAGGGTTCGCTAGTTGCTTGGCTCTCTCGATGGTGAGTTGGATCGTCAAAGGAATAAAAGGAAGGCAACTGTATAGCTGTAAGCGACATGAATTTTCGCGATGGCTTCCTGCAAAGGACCCTATATATGTTTCTGTACAGGATCCTTCCAAAGGTTCCTTTGATGCCTTTCTGTGACGGATCCTATACTCGTTTCTGTACAGGAACCTGCGGCACAATTTTCTTCGCAATAGAACCTGAACAGGAAGCCGTACAGGATAATTCAAAGGTTCCATTGTCGGTGCAGGTTCCTTTGTAGGACCATGTACAGTTTCCTTCGCCAAATTCCTGCACAGGAACCTTCAAGATTACCTGTACAGGTTCGTGTGCAGTTGCCTCTAGAGGAACATGTGCAGGATCCTCCGAGGTTCCTGTACATGAATTTTCAGCTGGGCAGAAATTGGCTTTCTGAAAAATTCTTGCTTTGTAATTAATGGAGCTACCAGAGTTAATAGTTTTTCAAATTTCGTGGAAGAAATTCTGCAGTAAATATTGAATCTGTTAGAGTCCATTTTCAACAGAGGGAACAAGGTGTAAAATACCCTGCATGTCTTTCGAGCCATACAAAGGTTTGCTGTTTGTACTCTTTTTACTTCAAGTCTACGTAATTCCATTTGACTTTCTTTTATCCGTTTTATTTTCAAAGCTATTACTGGCATATCAGTTACTGCTGATATCACAGGAAGCCTCTTTATTATAAATAATAAATGCATATATGAAAATGAATTATAAATAAAAATTACAATGAACGATAAAATTTCACTCTATTAATTACTACTCCAATCTGAATTATAGTAAGTTAGTAACGAAATAGTATGAAGTCATTTAGTAATTGATATTTAGTACGCATTCATATAGATCTTTATAATTAGTAGAAAACTTTTAACTCATATTACAACTGTTAATAATTCAATTAGATAGGAATTTTTCTCAATCTCTTATCAAGTGATAAAAGACCTCACACTATTTCATTAGTAACTTATTTCTACTGATTGAGATTGAGAGAGATTGTTCTTTACAATGATGAATTACTTCCAATACAATATCCTCTGATATATCACTTTCTATTTCTCCGTCCATATTTTCTTCATCAGTACTTTCTATGTCCATTTCTCCGTTGTTGCTTTCCTATTTTCAGATAATGTCTAAATAGAATCTTTCCGAGGTTAAGTCAGGTTACGTACTCTTTCTGTAAGATCTATCACAAACTTATAAGCATTTTAAATATGGCGCCAAAAACTTGTAGTTACCAAAAGTACGAAAAGTAACTAGATGTCCGGCCAAATACCTGTCCGGAGTTAAATGTCCGCTACGTGTGAATTCAGCCAATTGAGCTGAGGGATAACAATTTGTAGTCCGACATCGAAAACAAGTAAAGAAAAACAATTTAAAATCAGGTAATATCTTCTGTTATCATTTTTAAACTTACAATATTTAAAATTTTGAAAATTGAAAAAAAATTTGCCTTATTTAAAATTTTTTGAAAATGTACAAAAACATGTTTTTTGGATTGATTCGAACCTTTAATTTCTTCAGCTTGAACCAAAGAAACATGCTATTATTTTTTATTCATGGGAAACATTTTTTTTTCGTGGTGTATATAACGTCCCAAAATCAAGAAAAAAAATGAAATCCCAAAAATTCTAAATCACGACCAAAGTTTTTTTTCCGGAAAAGCAAAATGATAAAATTTTTCTTTTGTTCGAGCTGAATATATTTCAGGTTCAACATGTTCAACTTTTTCAAAAATGTGTGCATGACTCAATCCCGGTGGAATTTTCAGTTTTTGATATTTTTTAGATTATGCTCTCCTGATCAAAAAACCCTCATGGCGTAAACTCAAATTATGAACAGTTTTTGCGCTACGACGATTTAAAAGTCAGATTTGGGTACATATTTTTACCTGGTGAGTGGAATACATCACAGACCTTTTTCCACTCTTTGCATTGCTCTCGTGTAAGTTTATGCAGAAAAAAAAATTGCACGGACGAACAATGCGATGTCATCGCATTGGAAGTGATAAGCACTAAGCGTTCTGGCGATGCGCTAAGCGTACATGCAACGCGCAAAGCGTTCATATAATTTCATGTTATCGAGCTTCAAACCCGAAATTCGATTTCTATTATCAATAGGCGTTTGGTTGTATGAATCGGTGATAAAAATAGCTAATTCACAAACGCATGAAGAACGCTACTCTCGTTTGAAAGATTGCCTCCTAAGTTCGTCGTGAAGCGCTCAAGTTGAATGGCCAGACAAAAGAATCGATACCCAGGGTTGCAATTTGGCACTGATCAACCAGTTTATGTCAGGTACTCTAAACCACCTTTTACAGATTTCTCCGTTTGTGCTAACGCTTTTATCCTACCTTCAACGCTAAGCGTTCAAGAAAAGCACTCAGACAGCATAATAAACTCCCAGCGTTGCTGTTTGGCTTTGATTAGCCAGGTTTATTCAAGCAGTTTAAACCACCTTACATAAATAAAACAAAGTTAATGGTGTTTGACGGGAAAAGTGAGAAAACAATGTGCAACATTGTCCTGAATGGTGAGAGATTAGAACAAGTTGACAAATACATATATCTGGG
>JAABKJ010004744.1:0-23945 GCA_011634705.1 Andricus grossulariae
ATTCATTGAAATTTTTTTAATTATTGAACCAAATTAAAAATTCCTTGAAATCTTTTTAAATACCCTAAAATATTTCAAATCCTTTGAATTTTTGTTAAATTTCTGAAATAAATTAGAAATTCCTTGAAACATTTTGAAATACCCTAAAATATTTCAAATTCTTTGAAATTTTTTAAAAATTTTGAAATAAATTAAAAGTTCCTTGATATCTTTTAAAATACCCTAAAATATTTCAAATCCTTTTATTTTTTTTTTTAATTTCTGAAATAAATTAGAAATTCCTTGATATCTTTTAAAATACCCTAAAATATTTCAAATCCTTTTAATTTTTTTTTTTTAATTTCTGAAATAAATTAGAACTTCCATTAAATATTTTGAAATACGCTAAAATATTTCAAATTCATTGATTTTTTTTTTGATTATTGAACCAAATTAAAAATTCCTTGAAATCTTTCAAAATATTCTAAAATATTTCAAATCCTTTGAATCATTTTTAAATTTCTGAAATAAATTAGAAATTCCTTGCAATATTTTGAAATACCCTAAAATATTTCAAATTCATTTAAATTTGTTTAAATAGTTGAAATAAATTAGAAATTCTTTGAAATCTTTTAAAATACCCTAAAATATTTCAAATCCTTTCAATTTTTTTTTAAATTATTGAAATAAATTAGAAATTCCTTGATATCTTTTAAAATACCCTAAAATATTTCAAACTGTTTAAAATCTTTTAAAATACCGTAAAATATTTCAACTATCATTAAGTCGTTTACCCGAAAAAATATTTTAAATCCTTTGAAATCTTCTAAAACCCCTTGAAAATTCCTTTTTTTTAAATACCTTAAAATCTTTAAAATACTTTGAAATCCTTTCGAATTATTGAAATAAATAAAAAATTCCTTGAAATATTTTTAAATACCCTAAAATATTTCAAATTATTTGAATTTTTTTTTAATTTTTGAAATAAATTTAAAATTTCTTGAAATATTTTCAAATGCCCTAAAATATTTCAAATTCTTTAAAATTTGTCTAAATTTTTGAAATTAATTAGAAATTCCTTGAAATATTTCGAAATACCCTAAAATATTTCAAATTCTTCGAATTTAAAAAAAAAATTTGAAATAAATTAGAGATTCCTTGAAATCTTTTGAAATACCGTAAAATATTTAAAATCCTTTGAATTTTTTTAAATTTTTGAAATAAATTAGAAATTCCTTGAAATATTTTGAAATACCTTAAAATATTTCAAATCCTTTGATTTTTTTCTGAGATTAATTAGAAATTCTTTGAAATCTTTTCAAATACCCTAAAATATTTCAAATCCCGTGAATTTTTTTCAAATTTCTGAAATAAATTAGAAATTCATTGAATTCTTTTAAAATACCCTCAAATATTTCAAATCCTTTAAATTTTTTTTAAATTTCTGAAATAAATATTAGAAATTACTTGAAATATTTTTAAATACCCTAAAATATTTCAAATCCTTTGAATTTTTTTAAATTTCTGAAATGAATATTAGAAATTCCTTGAAATATTTTGAAATACCCTAAAATATTTCAAATTCATTGAAATTTTTTTAAATTATTGAAATAAATTTAAAATTCCTTGAAATCTTTTGAATTGCCCTAAAATATTTCAAACTCTTTAAAATAATGCTCTTGAAAATTCCCTTTTTTTAAATACCTTAAAATATTTCAAATACTTTGAAATCCTTTCTAATTATTGAAATATATTTCAAATTCCTTGGAATCTTTTGATATACCCTAAAATATTTCAAACTCTTCCAAATCTTTCAAAATTCCTTAAAATATTTCAAATATCGTAAAATATTTCAAATACTATGAAGTCTTTTACCTCAAAAAATATTTTAAATCCTTTGAAATCTTTTGAAATCCCTTAAAACTTTTTAAAGGTTTAAAAAATTCCTCGGGATTTTTTTAAATACTCTAAAATCTTTGAAATCCTTTGCAATCCCTTCAAATTATTGCCGTCTGTTAACAATTTTAGGAATCTTTTCAAATATCCTAAAATATTTCAAATCCTTTGAAATATTTTAAAATATTTTAAAATATTAAAAATCCTGTGAAATCTTGTGAAATCCCCTCCTGTTTTTTAAAGCTATTAAAAATTCCTTGCAATTTCTAAAAATACCCTAAAATACTTTGAAATCCTTTCAAATTATTGAAATCAATTGAAATTTTTTTGAAATGTTTCAAAATATCTTAAAATCTTTGGAAATACCTTGAAATATTTGAAAATCTTTTAAAACACGCTAGGCTATTTCACATCTTTTGAAACATTTTTAATTTAATTTAAACTTTTTTAAGCACTTAAAAATTCATTAGGACTTCTTTAAATACCCTCAAATGTTTTAAATTATTTAAAATCCCTTCAAAATATTAGAATAAAATTAAAACTTCCTTGAAATCTTTTGAAATACCCTAAAATATTTTAAATCCTTTGAAATCTCTTGAAATCCCTTTAAAATTCCTTGGAATTTTTAAAATTTTATAAAATATTTCAAATCTTGCAAAATTCTTTTCTTTGAAATCGCTTGAAACTTTTTAAAGCTATTCAAAATGCCTTCGAATCTTTTAAAATTATCAAAGATATTTCAGATCCTTTCAAATCTTTTGAAATCCCTTTAAATTTTTAAAGCTCATAAAAATTTCTTGGAATTTCCAAAAATACCCTAAATTTCTTTGGATTCCCTTCAAATTATTGAAATCCATTGACAATTTCTTGGAATCCTTTAAAATATCCTAAAATCTTTCAAATATTTGGCTACACCTTGAAATATTTGAAAATATTTTAAAATACCATGAAATATTTCACATCCTTTGAAATATTTTTAATTTCCTCGAAAATTTTTAAAGCTTTTGAAATTTATTGGGATTTTTTAAATACCCTAAAAATCATTTCAAATTATTGAAATATATTGAAAATTCCTTGAAATATTTGGAAATACCCTAAAATCTTTCAAATCTTTAAAAATCCTTTGAAATCTCTCAAAACTTTTTGAGGTTCTTGAAAAATCCTTGGGGTTTTTCTTATATACTCTAAAAATTTTCAAATCTTTTGAAATCCCTTCAATTATAGAAACCCGTTGACAACTTTAGGAATTTTTTTAAATACTCTAAAATACCCTAAAATATTTCAAATCATTTGAAATCTTTTGAAATCTCTTTAAAATCTCTGTAAAATTCCTTGGAGCTTTGAAAATTTTATAAAATATTTCCAATCTTGCGAAATCTTTTGAAAACTCTTGAACATTTCTAAAGCTCTTAAAAATTCCTGAAGATTTTTTTAAATACAATAAAATCTTTAAAATCCTTTGAAATCCCTTCAAATTATTGAAATAAATAAAAAAATCTCTGGAATTTTTTAAAATACCCTAAAATATTTCAAATCATTTGAAATCTTTTGAAATCTCTTTAAAATCTCTTTAAAATTCCTTGGAGTTTTAAAAATTTTATAAAATATTTCCAATCTTGCGAAATCTTTGGAAAATCCTTGAAACTTTTTCAAGCTCTTAAAAATTCCTGGGGATTTTTTTTAAATACAATAAAATCTTTAAAATCATTTGAAATCCCTTCAAATTATTGAAATAAATTTAAACAATTTTGGAATCTTTTAAAATACCCTTAAATATTTCAAATACTCTGAAATCTTTTAAAATACCCTAAAATATTTCAAATCTTCAAAAAAATTTTGAAATCTCTTAAAACTGTTTGAGGTTCTCGAAAAATCCTTGGGATTTTTTTTATATACTATAAAATTTTTCAAATCCTTTGAAATCCCTTCAAATTATAGAAATCCGTTGACAACTTTAGGAATTTTTTTAAATACCCTATAATACCCTAAAATATCTAAAATCATTTGAAATATTTTGAAATCTTTTGAAATCTTTTGAAATCGTTTGAAACCCCTTGACACTTTTTAAAGCTCTTGAAAATTCCTGGGGATTCTTTTTTTAATATAATAAAATCTTTAAAATCCTTTGAAATCCCTTTAAATAATTGAAATAAATTTAAATTTCTTTGAAATCTTTTAAAATACCCTTAAGTATTTCAAATACTTTGAAATCTTTTAAAATACCCTAAAATATGCAAACACTTTGGAATCTTTTAAAATACCCGAAAAATGTTAAAATCCTTTGAAATCTTTAGAAATCCCTTGAAACTGTTTAAAGTTCTTGAAAATTCCTTATGATTTTTTTAAATACTCTAAAATCTCTAAAATCCTTTGAAATTCCTTCAAATTATTAAAATCTTTTGAAATCCCTTGGAGTTTATGATAATATATTTAAAAATATTTCAAATCTTTTGAAATCCTTTGAAATCCCTTGAAATTTTTAAAAACTCTAAAGGTATTTCAGATCTAAAAAAATCTTTTGAAATCCGTTTCAATTTTTTAAAGTTCTTAAAAATTTCTTGAAATTTCTAAAAATACACTAAAATCCTTTGAAATTCCTTCAAATTATTTAAATCTTTTGAAATCCCTCGGAGTTTCTAATAATATATTTTAAAATATTTCAAATCTTGTGAAATCCTTTGAAATCCCTTGAAATTTTTTTAAACTCTAAAGGTATTTCAGATCTGTTAAAATCATTTGAAATCCCTTTCAATTTTTTAAAGTTCTTAAAAATTTCTTGAAATTTCTAAAAATACACTAAAATTCTTTGAAATCCCTTCAAATTATTGAAATCAAATGAAAATTTCTTGGAATCTTTTGAAATATCCTAAAATCTTTCAAATCTTTGGAAATACCTTGAAATATTTGAAAATCTTTTTATACAACCTAAAATTTTGCAAATCCTTTGAAATCTTTTGAAATCGCTTAAAATTTTGTAACGCTTTTGAAAATTCCTTGGAATTTTTTTTATGTACCCTAAAATCTTTAAAATCCTTTGAAATTTCTTCAAATAATTGAAATCAATTTGAAAATTTTCAAAGTTCTTGAAAATTCCTTGGGATTTTTTTAAATATCCTAAAATCTTTCAAAGCTTTTGAAATCCCTTCAAATTATTGAAATAAATTAAAATTTCCTTTGAATAGTTTGAAATACCCTAAAATATTGCTAATACTTTAAAATCTTTTAAAATACCCGACAATTTTTCAAATCCTTTGAAATCTTTTGGAAACCGTTAAAACCTTTCAAAACACTTAAAAATTTCTTGGAATTTTTTTAAGTACCAAAAAATCTTTAAAATCCTTTGAAATCCCATCAAATTATTCAAATCCGTTAAAAATTTTAGGAATCTTTTAAGATACCCAAAAATATATACCTAAAAATATTTTTTTAAATTGAGTGAAAAGTGATTCGAGAAAAAAGTGACTTTTTCATTTTTTTTTTCAAAATCCCTGACTTTCCCTTAATTTCCAGGTTTTCCCCGACTGATTAGAAAAAAACTGATTAAAATTCAAAAACTCGATTATTATTTTTATTTTTTTTTTTAAATTGCTATTTTTTTATTTAAATATTACTGAATATAATATAATAGTAAATATTTTTTATTAGAAATGCAAATATCAGGAAAGATTTAAAAAAAGTTTAATTCTCCTTTAATTTTCTAATCTGTAATTATTTTCTTTTCCTGGCTAAGAAATCGAAAATTTCTTATCTTTGCAAACCTTTTTCTTTCATTGTTGTAAAATCGTGACCCCGTTCTAAACTCTTGAAGTCTGAATGTATATTGAACGCGATCATTCGTATAGATAGAGTCCGATGGAAGCGATAAAGCAGAAACATAAAAAGCTTGTATTCAAACTACAAACTAGAAAGTTTTGTTCGGCTTATGCAATTATGCATTTATTTAATATAATTTTTTATAAAACTCTAAAATTCAAAAGAAGAATGTTAAATGCATGATTTTACGATTTTTTTCAAGGTTTGCTCTAAATAATATTTCACAAATTCGTTTTTATTCTTATCAAGGGGTTTTTAAAGCATTTGTACAAGTTCAGCATGAATCGATTAGAATTTTTGAAAATATGGAATGCAGTCGCAAATTTATAAAAATTATTTCCGTATTTAAAAAATTTTAAAAATCTGCATTTTGATATTATTAATTATTTCCGATACGAAAGATGAAAATTTTTTTCATTATCAAGACAGGATCCTGGGTTTTGTATTTATTCTGAAAGAACTGTTTAAAGTTTTATAAAGATAACTCCACTACATAGACAAATTATTTTGTATTTATTTTTAATTTTATACCAATTTATAGCCCTAGCGGATTTAGAACTCAACATTTTTTTTCGTCCCTCCCCTCAGTTCCCCCTTTTACTCTCCCCTCTTTCCATTTCACACCTACTCCCCTTCCACGCCTGCTCCCCTCCCATCCCTTACTCACCCCTCCCATAGTGCCTCTCCCCTACTTCTGCTCCTCCCTCCCAATTCTATTCTCCTCACTTCCAATTCCACTCCCACACCTACTCCCCTCCCACTTCCTTCTCACTCACTTCCTCCCATCCCTCACTCACCATTCCGCTACTTCTCCTACTTCTGCTCCTCCCTCCCACTTCTATTCTCCTCACTTCCAAATCCACAACTACTCCCCTCCCACCTTCTTCTCGCTCACTTCCTCCCATCCCTCACTCACCATTCCGCTACTTCTACTTCTGCTCCTCCCTTCCACTTCTATTCTTCTCACTTCCAGTTCCACTCCCACACCTACTCCCCTCTCATTTCCTTCTCACTCACTTTCTCCCTCCCATCCCTCACTCGCCCCTCCGCTACTTCCTCCCCCTCCTTTCACTACTCCCCCTCCTCCTACTCTTCAAACGGTCCGCTAGGGAGTTAAAAAATAAATTAAAGTAACAATTATGCATTTGCATTTTATTTTTCAAGTTTAAAAAATTGTATGATTGTTTATTTATTGACAACATAAATCTTTTTTTGACAAGGTTATTTTGAATGACTAATACTTTTTTCCAATTTACCAACTGATTTGTTGATTGTTAAATCTATTTAGAGCATTTTAACAAACAATGTATAAATTTATTAATTTTTAAAAGAATTTTTATCGTTACAAATAAGCACTTGGACTTTTGAAGGGTACCGTTTTTTTAGACCCAACTATTTAAAAAAGTTTTTTAGATACAACGTAGATGTTTAAAAATGTATTGAATTTGTTATAAACAAATGAGTGCAAGAAAATGGTTTCGTTGGGACTTCAACGTAATCAGATATAAATAGCTAATATCTAAAAATTTAAGAACATTCAGGTGACAATCAATAATTGTTTTTGTTAATAACAATTTGTTGAGCTTTACGTCAACGTATAAAATAATTACGTTTTTCGTCATGGAATTAACAGTCAATTATTTACACTATGAATGACTTCTTCCTATCAATCGATTACAATTGATTATTTTTTAAACGAACTTAATTAACCAAAGCAAATGCGAACTAATAAAACACTTTCTGTTTATAACATTGTTAATAACAATAAAAATAGTTTGTTATTATCCAAGTATCTAAAAAAGTTTAAAAATTAATTATTTGTAGTTGATTTCGTTAAAAGAAGAAAGTTTAAATTTTGAAAAATCGCCAAATAATGCATTTGTTAATTAAGTTTGTTTAAAAAAGAATTAACTGTTATCAATTTATAGCAAAGATTCATTACTGAATAATTAGCCCTTAATTCCTCAAAGAAAATCGGAATTTAGTGTTTATAATGATGAAAATTTATTAATAAAATTGTTATCAACAATAATAACAATGGTTTATTTTCATCTAAATCTCCTAAAAATTACAAAAATTAGTTACTTAAATTTGACTACGCCGAAAGAACTAAGTTTGTACGTCAAAAAAGCCCAATAGTATATTTGTTATTCAAATTTGTTCAAATAATCATAAATTGTTATTGAGTGATTAAATATGATATGAATCCAAGTATTACGCAAATAATTGTACTCTTAAAAAGTAAAAAACTGTTTTTCTATTTTTTCAATAAAATAAAAATTAATTAAATAACTTCCTTAAATCTTCTCCGTGAATGCACTGTGGTCAAAATTAGGAATTTGCTGTACAAAAAAGTATACAGCCTTCACTTTTCATCCGATTTTCAAATATTAAAAAAAAAGTAATGATAAATAAATTTTTAAGAGATCCGTGGAACGCGATTTTTAAAGTCATTTTTGTTTATATTTACATATTTAATGGAAAGTGCAACAAAATACAAATAATTTGCATAATAATCAACTTAATTGTTATGAACAAATTAGGTGAACATCCTGTCCTATCCGATCGTATCTTATCCTCCTCTTGCTTCCATCCTCTAATCCCCTTCCTCTCCACTACTTCTCCTACTTCCCCTCCTTCCTACCACTTCTGCTCTCCTCGTTTTCTCTCCCACACCTGATCCCCTACAACGCTTAATTCCCTCCCATCACTCACTCGCCCCTCCGCTACTGCCTATTCCCTAGTTCTCCTACTTCTGCTCCTCCCTCCCACTTCTATTTTCCTCACTTCCACTTCTACTCCCACACCTACTCCCCTCCTACTTCCTTCTTCTCACTCATTACCTCCCATCCCTCACTAACCATTCCGCTACTTCTCCTACTCCTGCTCCTCCCTCCCACTTCTATTCTCCTCACTTCCACTCCTACACCTACTCCCCCCCAGACGACTTACCCGTCACTCCCTCCCTACTTTCTTATCCTTCCGCTACTTTCCTTCCCTACATCGTCACCCTTACTTTCACTACTTCCCCTTCTCCCTCCCACTTCTACTCTCCTAACTTCTACTCCCACACCTATTCGCCTCCCTCCCTCACTTCCCCCTCCTACTTGCGCCCCACTTATTATTTCTCCTCCTCTCACCCTCGCTTCTTCACCACTCCCTGAAAAAATTGAAAATCGGATAAAAGCTGTAGTTTTTTAAAAATTAAATTCCTAATTTCGAGCCCTGTGCATCGGTAATATATGAATCTATAAAATTTTAAAAATTTCCAAATCAGAAGGTAAAAAGGAGCCTTTTTGAATTTTTCTCTGAGAAAACAAGTGGTAGAAGTTAGTAGATGTGATTGTCGATGTGCACAGCAGTGTCCTTTGATCTGAGTCTGGGGAATCGTAAAGGCGCATCGCGCCGTCACATTTCTTGGCTTTGCAGAATGTGGAACCATGGTGCAGACGAGTTATTCGTAACCGGAGGTCGCCTGTCCCGAAGGCGTTAAAGCGGGAAGCAGAAGGATTTTGGGGAAAGAGGAGAGGGTAAAAATCGGGCGATGTACGCAGCAGCAGGTGGCGCTAGCATCGCCAACAGGAGGAAGCAGAAGCGGCTGCAGCTGAACAAGCGAGATGTTGCGACTGCATCAGCGGATGCTGCAGCCAGAAACAGAAATGCTTCAGCTAATCGAAAGTTCTCACGTCCACATGTAGTACCACCACCACAACCACCACCACAACCACCTCCATCATCTTCTACACTATCAGCACCACCACCGTCGTCCAACTTCCACTCGAGTATAGATCGACGACGTCGAATAGAACAACGGAACCAGAAGTTGGCCCCTCCGGTCTCTCCTATTCAATTTCCCATTTCTCCACCTCCACTTTCCCTAGAATCACCAAGTCCGAGACCCAACAAGGCTTCCAACTTTCCTTTTCCACCTCCGTCCATCCTCGACCTTCGAGTCTCGCCTTCTACTGCGGAACTACAGGTTGGTACCACTGCCTGCTGGCTTCCTGGTAAAAAGGCTTGAATAGTGAACAATAGGAAATATCAGATTTTAGTATAGAAATCGATACAGACAGGATTTGTAATTAATACTCTCTGGCTTCATAAATTATTTTGAATTACATATTTTGAATTCACTCGAATTCCTTTGAATTCCTTGAATTCATGTGAATTTTCTGAATTTTTCTGAATTATCTTAATTCAAAAAATTGTCGGAACTCCTTGAATGTTCTGAATTCTACAAATCCTCTACATTCTGAAAATTTTGTGAATTATCCAATTTTTTTTTAATTTTCTGAATTCTGCAAATTCTTTGAATTTTGCTAATTCTATGAATTTTGCAAATTCTGTGAATGAGCTGTATTATGATTTCTCTGAATTTCTTGAATTTTATTGAAATCCTTGGAATTCCCTGATTTCTTGAGATTGAAATAACTCCACTAATTCAAAGAATTCCACGAATTTCACGAAATTAAGGAATTCCAAGGACTTAAAAATAATGCAAGGAAATATGAATGATTATATAAATTCAAGGAATAGCGGAATTTTACTAATTCAAGAAATTCGATGAATTGAAGGAATTCTATAAATTCAAGGAATTTAAGGAATTCAAGAAATTCGAGGAATTCTGCAAGTTCGAGGAATTATACGAATTCGAGGAATTGGACGAATTCAAGGAATTCAGTGAATTCAAGGAATTCAGTGAATTTTGGGAATTCAACAAATTATAGGAGTTCTACCAATTCCATGTATCGAAAAATTCTATGAATTCCAAAAATTCCGTGAATTCTATGAGCTTTTAAAATTCCATGAATTCCGAAATTCCATGAATTCCAAAAATTCTATGGATTCCAAAAATTTAATGGAATTCAAAAATTCAATGAATTTCAAAAATTCAATGAATTACAAAACATAAATTCAATGAATTCCAGAAATTCCATGAATTCAAAAAATTCATTGAATTCCAAAACATGAATTACATAAATTCCATGAATTCCAGAAATTCCATGAATTCCAGAAATTCCATGAATTCAAAAAATTCCCTGAATTCCATGAATTTTATAAATTCCATGAATTCCATGAGCTTATAGAATTCCACGAATTCCGAAAATAACATGAATTCCATGATTTCCAAAAATTAGTCGAAATCCAAGAATCCCACGAATTTCAAGAATTACATGAATTCCTAGAATTTCATGAACTCTATTAATTCCATGAATTTACAGAATTCTATGAATTCCAAAAATTCCATGAATTCAAAAAATTCCCTGACTTCCTAGAATTTCATGAACTCTATTAATGCCATGAATTTACAGAATTCTATGAATCAAAAAATTCCATGAATTCAAAAAATTCCCTGAATTCCATAAATTTTAGGAAATTCAAGAATTCCATGAGCTTATAGAATTCCACGAATTTCGAAAATTTCATGAATTCTATGATTTTCAAAAATTCTTCGAATCTCAAAAATCCCATGGATTCCAAGAATTACATGAATTTCTAGAATTTTATGAATTACATTAATTCCATGAATTCCGAAAATTCCAAGAATTCCATGGATTCAAAAAATTCTGTGAATTCCAAGAATTCCATGGATTGCAAAAATGCAATGAATTCCAAAAATTCCATGAATTCCATAAATCACATGAATTCCAAAAATTCCAAAAATTTCATGAATTCCAAAAATGCAACGAATTCCAAAAATGCATTGAATTCTAAAAGTTCCATGAATTCCAAAAATTCCCTGAATTCCATGAATGTTCAGAATTCCATCAATTCCATGAATTCCGTGAGCTTATAGAATTCCACGAATTCAGAAAATTACATGAGTTCCATTATTTACCAAAATTCTTGGAATTCCAAGAATCCCACGAATTCCAAGAATTCCATGGATTGCAAAAATGCAATGAATTCCATCAATTCCATGAATTCCATGAGCTTATAGAATTCCACGAATTCCGAAAATTCCATGAGTTCCATTATTTACCAAAATTCTTCGAATTCCATGAATTCCAAGATTCCCATGAATTCCAAGAATCCCATGAATTCCAAGAATTCCATGAATTGCAAAAATGCAATGAATTCAAAAAATTCCATGAACTCCATAGATCTAAAAAAAATTCAATAAATTCCAAAAATGCCACGAATTCCAAAAATGCATTGAATTCTAAAAATTCCATGAATTCCATCAATTCCATGAATTCCAAAAATTCCATGAATTTGAGGAATTCCATGAGCTTATAGAATTCCACGAATTTCGAAAATTCCATTATTTCCCAAAATTCCTCGAATTCCAAGAGTCCCATGAATTCCAAGAATTACATGAATTCCAACAATTACATGAATCTCATGAGTTCCAAGAATTACATGAATTGGTAGAATTTCATGAATTCCAATAATTCTATAAATGTATAGAATTCCATGAATTCCGAAAATTCCCGGAATTCCATGGATTCAAAAAATTCCAAGAATTCCATGGATTGCGAAAATTCAATGCATTTCATGAAATCCATAAATGCCATAAATTCTAAAAATTCCATGAATTCCAAAAATTCCAAAAATTCCACGAATTCAAATAATTCCCTGAATAACAAGAATTCCATGAATTTTAAGAATTCCACGAGCTTATAGAATTCCACGAATTTCGAAAATTCCATGAATTCCAAGAATTTCATGATTTCCGAAAATTCCTCGAATTCCAAGAATCCCACGGATTCCAAGAGTTACATGAATTCCTAGAATTTCATTAATTCCACAAATTCCGAAAATTCCAAGAATTCCATGGATTGCGAAAATTCAATGAATTTCATGAAATCCATAAATGCCATGAATTCTAAAAATTCCATGAATTCCACGAGCTTATAGAATTTCACGAATTCCGAAAATTCCATGATTTCCAAAAATTCCTCGAATTCTAAGAATCCCATGGATTCCAAGAATTACATGAATTCCTAGAATTTCATGAATTCCATTATTTGCACGAATTCCAAAAATTCCAAGAATTCCATGGATTAAAAAATTCCATGAATTCCAAGAAATCCATGGATTTCAAAATTCTATGAATTCCAAAAATTCCGAAAATTCCCTGAATTACGAAAATTCCATGAATTCAAATAATTCCACGAATTCAAATAATTCCATGAATTCCAAGAGTTCAAAAGAATTCATGGAATTCAAATAATTCTACTCATTTAAATAATTCGAGGAATTTCG
The DNA here is from genome assembly GCA_011634705.1 of Andricus grossulariae. Classification (NCBI taxonomy): domain Eukaryota; kingdom Metazoa; phylum Arthropoda; class Insecta; order Hymenoptera; family Cynipidae; genus Andricus; species Andricus grossulariae. Next base: position 12,898 of record JAABKJ010004744.1, read on the forward strand.
TGAATTTAATGAATTCCACGAATTCAAGGATTTGAAATTGCTGCAAGGAAATCATGTAATTAAGGAAATTCAAAAAGTTTAGAGAATTCAGAAGACTTCAAACAAATACAATGTAAATTCAAAAGAATTCAAAATATTCATAAATAATTCAATAAACCAGAGACTATTAATCACTCACCTCTGCTGTTTTCCGCTTTAGCCTACTAAAACGATTGATCGAAATGTAGATTATACAATGATTCCACGATGCGCAATCACAGTTTCATCTATGCAAGCCTTCTTACCCAATTTGATTCAGATAGAGACTTCCCAGGATTTTTCATGATAAAAAATTCTTTACAAAAATTTGAGTATCCTTAAATTGATGGAGTTTGTTGATTAGAATCTCTAATTTCAAGGGTGTTAGAACGGATAGCCGGAGAAGCTGGTAAAACAATTTTTCGTGTGAAGGCACCACTTTTCACGGACTACTGTAAAAAAAGGTGCCTTCACACAGAAAACTACTCTACCATTTTCCCTCGCCCGTTCCAATAGCCTAAAGAAAATTAGATTCAAATTATAGAGTAGGCTTAATGAAAGAGAAAAAAGATTTGTTTTAACAAAAACAAATTACAGTGAACCCCGGAGATAGTTTCGGTTTTGGGGCTGACGGTGGGTCGAACTACCCGGAAATAGGCCTACTACTAAATATTTTGAAATTGTTTTTCTAATAGGGAGACAAAGTTAAACTAAATATTTAACGGAAATGAGGAAGAAAGTTTCCTGTTACACGTTAAAATAAATGTTTTACCTGCTTATGTAAATGCTTATGTACATGCATGCGACGCAGTTTCATAACTAGACAGACTAATTCAGAAGACATTTGAATTTCAGTTAAATATTAACAAGAAATCTTATACTAAATAATTAATTTTAAAACGTAGTATACCGTATTTAGTATAACATTATGGATGCTTATGGCATCGGAGACCCTTTGCTAGTTGACGCGAGCTCGCCATCGTGCTTATTCGCTAAGTGTGTGCTTCCCACTTCGAGTGAACTAGCGCAACGTCATGACGCAATTACACAGGTAGGCCGTCAGGGCACAACGCTTTACCGCAACGCTCCTGTTTTGTCACGCTGAGTGAACAGCGCCCCACCCCCCGCATCTCTCTTCATCCGTAACCGTGGCGTCAATTCTCAAAATGCCTAAATCCAGGAGGCCTATAACCGGGGTTCACTGTACTTATGTTGAAACGATTCTTAAAAGTCGATTAATTTTCGAGTGTGGTGTTAAATTACTTGTGTCAAAGATTTTGTAGTTTGCTTCCTATCAGCGAAGTTGTTCCGGGTCAAGTTTGTTTCTAAGTCGTTTCTAGACTCGACTCTAACTTGTTCAGAGTTTCTAAGTTTCCTTATCCTCGCCTAGAAGTTCTCGACCATGTACGCTTTTCTGCAAATTAAAAGGAAGTTCATACTCGATCTTTAAAGTTAAAATCCTGCCGATCTTAAATATTTCTGATAAATAGGAAGTCTTGAAGCATGACATCTTTCTTGATATACTACATAAGAACTCTAAAAAAATGAGGTTTAAAAATAAGAATAATTAATCCTGGGTTATCTTTTCTGAAATCGACCTTAGCTCACATTCATGGCTACCGTCAACTCGTCGCCGCATTTTTCATTCACTATAGTACACCGATCCACTCTAGAACATTAGCCCACATTTAGAACATTAGCCCACATAATCGATGCACCGCAAATTTTCAATAGGCACCCTATAATTTAGAAAAAAAAATCATAATCGGCTGTCTGGTGGCACTTATCTTCGACGACGACGATGATGATGATAATGATGATTCTTGATGATATCGTCTTCCAGGTTCGCCGGTAGGCGGATTTCCTATCACGAAGCCACTACGCATTTTAAAAATATTTAACCCAAGAGCACTGTTCCAATTTTTTCACCTTTTGCATTGCAGAATGAAAATTTTGTAAATACAATCAAGGAGTGAATTTGAAGATGAAACCTTTTTTTATCAAAAAGGAGATAACTCTGAGAGACAAGGTTCTGAAATATACATTAATTTCTTGTGGAACTGAGGATCATTTTTTAAATCAATTTTATAAAAAGGCGACAGAATATTTTTATTATTTTTGTATAACTATTGGAGAAAGCAAAGCAGGGTTTTAAACTCGGTCACTCTTTTCTATTTGATACCAATTTAGAAGTTTCAGGGTGGCCGCTTTCAACTTTTTTTTAAATGTTAAGTTCAGTTGTTAACTTTTTCAATTTCTAAATCATTCCGTTTACGATGCGTCATTCTACAATCTTTTACTTTGAAAATTTTTCAATTTAGGCCTTCATTTTTAAGTCAACATTTTTAATTTAAAGGATTTTAAAATGAAGTTTTGAAGACTTAAACAACTAAATTGAGAATTTAAATATCTTTGAACCTATTTAAGAGAAAAAAATGTTAACTCAGAAATTATAAAATTAGCAATCCAAAACTAACTAATTAATTGACAAAAAAAAATTTGACTCTAACTTAGAAGCTAATATTATACAATAAAATAAACTATTCCACTTTCATCAGTTTGTGAATAACTAAATGATTAATTGACCGAAAGTCAACCGGAAAATTTTAAATTTCAAAAGTTTAAAATTCAAAAGAGTCCCTGAAAAATTTGTATGAACCGGGAAAAAACAGGGAAATGACTGGTAATTTTGTTCTTTTACACTGAGAAAAACGTTTGTTTGGCCAAACAAAAGTTTGGCTGATCTCAGCTATAATTTAAAAAACCGTATCTGCTGAAAAATTGCATACTTCAAAAAGCGTTAAATTTATTATTTTCCTGGATTATTTAATTTATTTATCTTGCAGATACGGTGAAATATGTTTTCAATTTTGACCCGAGCGGACCTCGCGAACCGAAAGGTTACGCGATTGCCTGACCGTAAGTGATCAGATGCTTACCGTTCCGTTCACTGGGCCCACTAGGGAATATTTTAATCCTTTTCACATTTATACACAATTTCACATAGAACTCAACAATCTTTTTGATATTTTTACACATTTATATTTATTTGGGTCCACCCAGCTGAAAATTCCTGTACAGGAACTTCGGAGGATCCTGGACATGTTGCTGGACACGAACCTGCATGCGAACCTGTACAGGTAATAGTTACGGTTCCTATGTCGGTGCAGGTTTCATTTTAGGATCATGTACAGTTTCTTTCGCCAAATTCCTGAAGAGGAATCGTCAAGATTACCTGTGCAGAATCCTCTGCAGAAACATGTCCAGGATCCTCCGAGGTTCCTGTGTGGGAATTTTCAGCTGGAAAATCACTATCAGCACTTTCACTTTCTATATGAATCTAACTATAAACAGCAAGCATTCTTAATTCACCAAATATTTTTAGCATTCTCTGGCACATCAGCTGACATCAGCCATATTGAAAACTGTGGATTCGTACGAACAACCAAATTCTTTGGTACAAATAACAAACGGTACTTGATGAAAAGTTTTGTTTGAGCCAAATAAACTGATTTCTTGCACCAACTACTTTTTCAGTAATAGCAACCTTTTTTTAAAACAAAAAACGCTTTAAAAATCATTTTGTTACCGTAATTTTTTTTCTCTTGTGCACTGTAACGACCACCCTGAAGGTGGAAAATTGTATTCCTAGCGAACCACAGAAACGGAACGGTCACTTTACGCTTACGGTCCGGCAATTACGTTACCGTTCCGTTCACGAGGTTCGCTAGGGTTATTACTTTAATTTTTTTATTAACTTTTCTTATCTCTTACCTTAGCGACTTGCCTTTTTATTTGTTTAATACAATAATTTTTTCTGTTTATAGTTTGTAACCCACGTCCTCAAGAAAGGAGTGGCGATAATTATTTCGAGCTTTATTCCAGTAGCTCTTGAGAAAATGCACCAAATGGGTCGTCATTATGACGCCACGATGACGCACGGATTTTTGGTTTATTTATCGAAGCGAATCGACGAATCATGGGAATGATTATAGAAATTAGGATTACACATAAAACTAGTCTAGACAAGATGTTTGGTGGATTCGCTTGGACGATGCGTCATGCGTCATGTGGAACTTGATGGAAAAATGAGTGCTGTATGGCCTACGTTTCTACGTCCGCTTACCCGCGAACCGAGACTCGATCAGTCTGAAAATGAAAATTAGGATTAGAGAGGAAGCTGAGGAGCATCGAGTATCGAATTAATTTTCGAGGAAAACTTAGACGAATACGAGAGGATATCGGAAGTTGTTTGTCATCAAGAAAAAGGCGTCGTCGGGAGAATAATTTTCAGACTCTAATTGTTGTAAATGAATAAGCGGCATGCAGGCGGCTCTCTTAATTAGAAGGGAGAAGCAACGGTTAAAGGGGGGTAAGAGAGTGAACTTTAGAGAACTACCCTCCAACTTGGCCACCAGACTCATTCCGCCGCTTCCACGATATCCCCCGAAATCTTACGCTTACGGGGTAAGTATCCTGCCCTACAATCGAAAGAGGAGGAATTTTCAGGAACCCGATCGTCGCCTCCGTTCAGGATCATAACTATGTGATTCCCTTTCCCATATTGTCTTTATTGTATCTTTGTATTTTTGTATCTTCATGGTATTTTTCATTTGGTAGTTGTAGCCTCTAGGGAAGATTTTTGTAATAGTGTCCAGGTTTGTTAATAAAAAATCATTTTGGTTGGTTATACAAAATATATATGACAGACAAAATGATTTTTGTTGTTAAAATATGCTGCTGATTGATGCACAGTGCACACTAGGGTGGTTCCAATTCCCTAGCGGACGGCAGGACCGTAAGTGACCATATAGTGACGTTCCGTTCAATGAGCCCGCTAGGGCATATTTTCATACTTTTTCACATTTATTCACAATTAATTAAGTGTGAAAAAAAAATGTTGTCTGGGCCTAGGTTTTGGCAGCTTTTAACTTTTAATTTTTCAACACATGAATGAATACAAATACGACAATGTAAATGTGTGAAAAGGAGTGTTGAGTTCCATGTCATTTGTGAATAAATGTGTTAAAGGATGAAAATATGCCCTAGCGGTTCCAGTAAACATAACGGTCGCTATGTGGTCACTCTAGGGTCAGGCAATTGCGTAACCGTTCCGTTCACGTGGTCCGCTGGGACATCTTTGTGTCCTTTTTTACATTTATTCACATAGAACTCAACACTCTTTTTATTTTCTTACATATTTATATTGATGTATTTGTATTTATAAAGTATGAAAAAAATTTAATGTCTGGGCCTAGGTTGTGGTAGTTTTGAACTTCTAATTTTTCAACACATGAATAAGTACAAATACGGAAATTTAAATGTGTAAAAATGAGTATTGAGTTCCGTGTCATTTGTGAATAAATGTTTTAAGGGACGAAAATATGCCCTAGCGAACCGCGCGAACTGAAGGTCACTTTATGGTCAGGCAATTGCGTAACCGTTTTATTCACGTGGTCCGCTTGGGCATATTTTCATCCTTTTTCACATTTATTCACAATTTCACATAGAACTCAACACTCTTTTTATATTTTTACATATTTAGATTGATCTATTTGTATTTATTAAGTATGAAAAAAAAATTTAATTAAATGTCTGGGCCTAGGTTGTGGTCACTTTTGACTTAATTTTTCAACACATGAATAAATACAAATCTAGTAATGTAAATGTGTACACAGGAGTGTTAAGTTCTATGCCATTTGTGAATAATTGTGTTAAGGGACGAAAATATGCCCTAGCGGACCCAGTGAACTGAAGGTCACTTTACGGTCAGGCAATTGCGCAACCGTTTTATTCACGTGGTCCGCTAGGGTATATTTTCATCCTTTTTCACATTTATCCACAATTTCACATAGAACTCAACACTCTTTTTATCTTGTTACATATTTATATTGATCTATTTGTATTTAATAAGCATGAAAAAAATTAAAAATTAAACGTCTGGTCCTAGGTTGTGGTCACTTTTGACTTTTAATTTTTCAACACATGAATAAATACAAATCCAGTAATGTAAATGTGTATACAGGAGTGTTAAGTTCTATGCCATTTGTGAATAAATGTGTTAAGGGACGGAAATATGCCCTAGCGGACCGCGCGAACTGAAGGTCACTTTACGGTCAGGCAATTGCGTAACCGTTTTATTCACGTGGTCCGCTAGCTCATATTTTCATCCTTTTTCACATTTATTCACAATTTCACATAGAACTCAACACTCTTTTTATCTTTTTACATATTTATATTGATCTATCTATATTTATTAAGTATGACAAAAAATTTTAATTAAATGTCTGGGCCTAGGTTGTGGGCAGCTTTTAACTTTTAATTTTTCAACACATGAATAAATACAAATACAGCAATGTAAATCTGTAAAAAGGCGAACATTTTTAATAAATGTGGTACAGTATGAAAATATGCCCTAGCGGACCGCGTGAACGCAAGGGTCAGTTTACGGTCAGGCAATTGCGTAACCATTTCGTTCACGCGGTCCGCTAGGGCAGGCTTAATACCAGAAGCGATTATCTCTTGTTGGAGTGACGTTTCAAAATCGAACCTTTAAGAGCGTCCAATAAAAATGTATAATAGAACTAAGTAATCTATTTCATCAAAATTTTGTATAAAAGAATAGTTAATTGAATAACTAGGGTGGTCCAAACATTTTTTTCGAATTTTTATGAATAACGCCCGGAAATTTGTTCAAATCCACATAAAAATAAATCCTTTTTTTTTTTTTTGAAAAAACGAAAAATTATATTTAGAGGTGGCGCAAGCCCCATGAAGTTTAACACGTGTTTCCCATGAGAAAAAAGGAATTAAAAAAAATTGTATTCATAATCCTCAATATTATCTGAATTGAGTTGAAACTCAACATTTCTCTTGAAAATTAGTCACAGAATACGAATAAAATTATAATTTTTAATTATCATCCCCATAAGTCTGTTTTATAGGGTCCCAAAAAACCCCCATTAGTAAAAAAATGGGTTTTGCGAGTTTTTGGCGCTAATTTTTTTTTTCGCGTTTTTTCTTAATGAAAATTTATTCTAGTACATAATATACTACTTTATACTGATAATTAGATGTTTATGTAAATTATTTTTAGCAATTTACTCTTAGAATGCAGATAGAAAGTCGCGGTTTTTTCAAAAAATTTCCACTTTTTGTCCAATTTTCAATCGGATTGAGGTAATAATTAGTTAATGTTAACAAAAATAATTGTTTTAACAATTTATTATTATTGTTAGTAATATTCTGTTAGTATAATGCCAATGAATTGCAGTTTTTTCTGATATTTGCAACTTTTTGTACACTTTTCACTTGGAGTGCGTTAACTAATTAACTAAAGTTAACAAAAGTATTTGTTTAAACAATGAATTATCATTATTAATAATATTCAATTTGAATAATGTTAGGAAGTTGAGGGTTTTTCTGAAATTTATAACTATTTGTCTACTTTTCACATAGGGTGAGTTAATAATTAATTTAGTTTAGAAGAAATAATTATTTACATAAATAATTATTGTTTATAACTATCTTCTTCTCTGTTAATGCAATTTAGTTGTGGTTTCTTCTAAAGTGTTTAACTTTTTACCCACCTTTTACTTAGAAAAGTAATAAATAGTGCAAGTTTACAAATATAATTGTTTAAACAACTTATAATTGTTTATAACTATCTTCTTTTAAATAAGTGCTGAAAAGTTGCGATTTTTTCTGAACTCTTGAACTTTTTGTCTACTTTTCACTTTGTGAGGTAATAATTAATTCAAGTTAACAAACATGCTTATTTAAACAATTTATTACTGTTTATAACAATATTATCTTAGCGCAATGCTAGAAACTTGTTTAATAAATTGTTTAAACAACTGTTTTTAATAACTTGCATTAATTATTACCTCACTAAGTGAAAAGTGGGCAATAAGTTACAAATTTCAGAAGAAAAAAACCGCAACTGTTTGGCGTTAATTTAGATGAAGATAGTTATTAATAATAATAATTTGTACAAACAATTATTTTTGCTTAACTTGAGTATTAGAAATACGTGTTAAACTTCATGGGGCTAGCACCACCTTTAAAAATAATTTTTTTTTTCAAAAAAAAATGGAATGGTGACAAGATGCAAATATTTTTTTTAACAAATGTCAAATTATTCAAACAATGAAATTACTCACAGAAAATAAAAACTTTGTATGATATGGAATATGAACAAAAATTGAAATAAATCCAAATTGTTTTAAACATTTAAAAATTACCCTCAACGAAGAATATTATTCTCAAAATTCACTTACTGTGTCATTTTTCCCAAAAATACTGACTTATCATGTTTTACAGAGAAAAATAAAAAATTAAAAAAATTGTTTTACCAATTTAAAATTAGTTCCAAAATACTTGGAAAATTATCACTAAAATTCAATTTCTAAAAAGTTATTAATAAGTAGCTGTGGAAAATTTTAATATTGAACGATTTGAAAAAAAATCTAGAGTGAAAAAAAATTTGCAAGTCATTTTTGGACCACCCTAGTGCACAGTGGGTCGAAATAAAAAACGCAATTATTGACCTATTTTGGATCTTTCTTTGAAAAGTTCAGCATTAAATTCTAAAGAAATCTGTGAGAGCCGATTTTTTATTTATTTTTATTTAAACCTTTTTGTTAATACAAATCTCATTTCCCTCAAATTATGTTATTAAGGATATTTGGCCATGAAAATTTTTCATTTTTTGTTTTTTTATTAATTTTATAAACAAATTAATTAAACGAATGCACAGTGTCGCCATTTTTAAGGAGAAAAAAACTGTTTTTTTTTCTTAATTTTTCTCTAAAAAATAGGTGTGTCACGAAAATTGTGTTTCGCTTTATTAAGATTAATTAATGTATAATTGTATTATTACACTTCCAGTTAAAATAATTAATTTTCATCCAAGAAAAAGAGAATCTGCAACAAATTAGTTAAATTTTCAATCAAACTGATGAATCTTGGATAAGAAAAGGAATTTTCAACAAAAAGTGTAATAGTGTAATATACGAATTTTCAAAAGAAGAGTTGAATTTTCAACCGAGAAAGATTTTTCAATCAATAAAAAAAAATCTTGTTGGGGTTTTCAGACATAAAGATGGATTTTTGAAAAAAAGATGAATTTAAAACCCAAAAATATGCATTTTCTACCAAAATAATTGAATTTTCTACTAAAAAATACGAATTTTCGACAAAAATAACTGATTTTTTTTACTGAAAAAGTTCCATTTTCTAGAAAAGATGAGATATCTATATTTTTATTGAAAAAAAAATTTCAAGCAAAAAGAAAACGAATTTTCAACAAAATTGGTTAATTTTTTAACAAAAGAAATGAACTTTTAACTCAAATTATGCGTCTTTAATCAAAAAAATACATTTTTAACCAAATAGTTAAATTTTCAGCCAAAAAGGTTATATTGCTACCAAAAAAAGACAAAATTTCAACGAAACAGATGAATTTTCAACTAAAAAAATTAAATGTCTATAAAAAAAATTTCGACGAAAAATTGAATAGTTAAAATTTTAGTTGAAAAAATTAATTAAAATTGAATTTTAAAAAATTAAATCGAATATAAATTCAAAAAATTGAAATTAACAATTGAAAAAAACTAATTTTCGACGAAAGAAATGAAATTTCAACCAAAAAGGTTAAGTTTTTACCAAAAAAGAATAATTTTTCACAAAATATATGAATTTTAAACCAAATATTTTAATTTTTCATGGAATTTTCAAGCTAATAGTTGAATTTTCAACGAAAAAGGCTATATTGATACCAAAAAAAGACAAATTTTCTACAGAATAGATGTATTTTTAACTAAAAAAGATAAATTTTTAACAAAAAATAGAATAATTTAATTTTCAGTCAGAGAAATAAGTTTTTTAACCAAATAAAATGAATTTTTAATGAAAGAGTTAAATTTTTACCCAAAAAGATTAAATGTCTATGAAAAAAAAATACCGACGAGAAAAGGAATAGTTAAATTTTTAGTTAAAAAAAAATAATTTTCAACCAAATACTTTAATTTTTCATGGAATTTTCAACGAAAGAGGTTAATTTTCTACTAAAAAAGACCATTTTTGAACAAAATAGATGAATTTTCAAATAAAAAAGATCAATTTTCGAAAAAAATGGAATAGTTCAATTTTCAGTTTGATGAATAAGTTTATGAACAAATAAAATTTCAACGAAATAGTTAAATTTTCAATCAAACAGATTAATATTTCTACCAAAAAGATGAAATGTCTATAGAAAAAAAATTTCGACGAAAAATTGAATAGTTGAATTGTTATTGACAAAATTAATTAAAATTATATTCAAAATAATAAATTAATTGAAAATTAAAAAAAATTAAGTTCACAATTTAAAAAAACTCATTTTCGACGAAAGAAATGAAATTAAAAAAAAAGATTAATTTTCTACTGAAAAAGAATAATTTTTAACAAAATACATGAATTGTAAACCAAATATTTTAATTTTTAATGGAATTTTCAACTTAATAGTTGAATTTTCAACCAAAAAGGTTATATTGCTACCAAAAACGACAAATTTTCTACAAAATAGAGAAATTTTCAACTGAAAAATATAAATTTTTAACCAAAAATAGATCAGTTTGATTTTAAGTTACAAAAATAAGTTTTTTAATCAAATAAAATTTCAGAGAAATAGATACAATTTTCAACCAGAGATAAATTTATCAGAAAAAAATGTCGGCAAAAAATTTAGATAAAAAAATTAATTTTCAATCAAAACACTATTTTCAACCAAAGAAAAATTAATTTTCAATAAAAAAACTAATTTTCAATAAAAAAATAATAATTTTCTATCATAAAAGAATAATTTTTAACAAAATATGTGAATTTTCAACCAAATATTTTAATTTTTAACGGAATTTTCAAACAAAAAGGTTAATGCTCTACAAAAAAAGACAAGTTTTTAACACAGTAGATGAATTTTCAAATAAAAAAATTATTTTTGACAAAAAATAGAATAGTTTAATTTTCAGTAAGAGAACGAAGTTTTTAGG
>JAABKJ010004745.1:0-23944 GCA_011634705.1 Andricus grossulariae
ATTAAGATAGTAAATTACAACCGAGGGTCAAACAAAGTATATCACAGGCAAATGAATATTTTATTCTGTCTGAATAGGATACATTCGTTAATCTATAATATTATAGTACAGAAAAAGCCATAATTCGTTATAGTAAGTAATAACGCATACGTATCAACTACAGTATTGCTCGCTACTTTGTAGGTCATAAATAAAGTATTATATCTAGATCTTACTAACTTTACTTATTTTTGACAGAAACAAAATTTCCACCATAAAAGTTAAACAGCCATAACCCACTTTCTTCAATATCATTATTGAGTAATTAACTCTCGATGGGAAAACGAAAATACAATGGTTATTTTATTTATGTACTTAAAAATTGCAAGCAAATTATGAATTGATTGTTGCATGTGCTGAACGTTTGTGTCGACGTAAAGCACTTAACCACGCGTAACTTCGAGAACATTCGTCGCATTTATAACTGGATTTCGATGTCTCTGAGTGGCGTGACATCATATGTGATGCTAAGTTACCTTTCATATTCGTTTTATATCCGCAAATATCGCAAAATAATTGTGGTCTGGCTGCATGATGTTCAAGTTGTTTATGTCGATTTAAATCACCTAACCAAATGTAACTTCGCGAACATTTGTTGCAATTATGCTTTGATTCCGATGTCTGTAGGTTAGTCTTAATATGTACTTGACGCACGTGCCTACTCACGTCACCTTTCCGTTTAAATGGTTTTTCGCAGATTTTACATCTGAACTGGAGCCTGACGCCGCATTCGTATTTTAAATGATTAGTCAAATGACCCTTTTGTTTATAGCTTCGGGCACACTTTTCGCATGTGTGCTTCTTTTCCTGTTCTGATTCCTGAATTTTCTGCTTCCTCATGGTCTGCGGTTTGGGTTTAACTTCCAAAATATCATCTTCTTCTATGTATACGGTACAAAATGTTGACTCATTTGATTTATTTCCTTTATGGGCTGTGATTATCCATGTATCTGAAAATGTAACAAAATGTAATATGCAATTGCATTTTTAAAGTTCCATTAAGAATATTTTAATTAAAATAGTCATACCTTGATCGATTTCTTCCTTGATTTCCAAAGTTTCATCATTATCGTATTCGGCTAAAGTGCTGGCACCAGACTTATTGCCAGAAGAAATGTGAGTTGATTTTTTTTCTGTTGATTTTCTCGAATCAGGCTTGGAATTCTGTTGATCTAGAAAAAGATAAAGTGAAAGAATAAATAGCAATTTTATAAATCTCAATCTTTCGTTTTTCATTTATAAATAAATTTCGAATTTGCAACTAAACAAAAAGGTAGGAGGAGAACAAAGAGAAGATCATGCAATAAACCTTCACTCAATTAACAATAATTACCCACAGGAGACTATATTCTACTTGGACAGAATTTACAGTACTAAAGAATGTAGGGCCTCTGCAGGTTAGGAATATCAAAATCTGCAAGTCTTTGTTTGATTTTGATAAAAGTTGGTGAAATTATAGTGTTATATAATACAAGTTTTTTCCTCAAAGGATTTTTTTATTATTATTATACCATTAAGCTATTTCCCTTTCGGGGTAGGCGTGACTGCTCGGTAATTAAAGGAGTAATATGTGGTATCGGGTATAGATTCTTTAGAGTTAGGGGTGCGTAAAATAAAAAAATTATGAATCCTAATAATAATAGTTATAAACAAATTTTATTAACAAACATTGAATATTATAGGTTGCTCGTTTCTGAGGGATATTTCGGCAATAATATTGCTTACTTTTATCGAGAAAGTAATACTTGATTAGAAAAATATGTCTCCCGATATTATTTGTTAATTTCAGAAACAAATCATATAATATAATTTCCATGACGAAAATTTGAAGTCAACAAAATATAATTTTATCTCTTCATTGACCTAAGTTTATGTTTCCAGCGAGATTTATAAAAATTGAACATAGAAACAAACAAAAATATTCCCAAGACGATAAAACAAAATTTGCAGCTTCTATCGTTTGTGAGTAGCCGCACTGACAGCATGGTGTCACTAATAATTTTTAATTTGAGAATTTATTGTTTAAAATGTAACATTTCAACACTAATACCTCCAAATTACCACAAAATCCAATCATTGGTTCCGGAAATGTAGATAATTTTAAAAAATCTAACACAAAAATTAAAAATGGGGTAACTCCCAACGTTTTGACAATTTACAAAAATCCTTTGTGTCAAAAAGTCTTTTATATAGCACTATAATTTTACCAAGTTGCATTGAAATCGAACGAACACTTGCAGATTCTGATATTCCTGACTTGTACTCGCCCAGTAGTATTGAAATTAAAGGAATATTATACATATAACTACTTAAATCGTTCTATCGGCCATAAATCCTAGTTTAATACTATATATCCAGACACTTCTCGTTTTTTCGTAACTAGTTGGGTTCGGAAGAATTTTCTTGACCTGGAAGAATACAATCTGTAATTTTCATTTGATAATTTTAGATTTTATTCACAAAAGCATCATACAGCGAAAATGTAATTAAGATAGTAAGATAAAGAAGAGGTTAAAACAAAGTATCTATATCATAGGCAAATGAATATTTTATTATCTCAGAAAGAATACATTCGTTAATGTATAATATTATAGTACAGAAAATGCCATAATTCTCCATAGTAAATAATAAATCATACAGATCAAATTATTCATTTAGTATCGTTAGATTCTTTATAGGTCACAAATAAAGTATTATAACCAAATATTACCTAACTTTAGTTGCTTTTGACATAAAGAAACAACATTTCATCATAAAAGTTAAACAGCTATAACCCACTTTCTTCAATATCATTATTGAGTAATTAACACTCGATGGTAAAAAATAAAATAAAATGGTTATTCGATTTAAGCCCCGAAGAATCTTAGGTAAATTGTGGTTTGATTGTTCATGTACTGAATGTTTATGTCAACATAAAGCACTTTTAACCATGTGGAACTTTAAGAGCATTCGTAGCGAATTTCAATGTCTTTGCGTCCCGTGCAGAAATAGCCAAGTTTCTTCCCGTTTGCAGACTTGGGCCAGGCTGGGGGCCCCTAGCCTGGGTCTAGCTTGAATTTTGCAATGGCTCGAGCTTGGGCCCAGCTAGTGTCAAAGTTCCTAAAATTGATGAGAGATGGCGCAGTATTATTCTCTTCGTTTACTTATTACTTGAAAGTTTCAAGTGTAAAACTTTAAAAAGTGGCAAATTTGTTGAAAATTAAAATTCTTCAAGTCTCTTGAAAGAAAATTTGAGTGTTAGTTTGAGCCAAACTTAATTTATAAATTTTGTGCAAGTAGTGATTGAAATTAGTGGTGATGGTGATGATTGATGATGGTCGATGAAGAAAGCATATAAGTCATCCTTGAAATTAAATTGATAAAAATCGCTAAAATAAAAAGCTCTCTAAGAGTTGGGAGGCATTGAGCAATCGGCATTATCCCATATTTACGCGGTGAAAGTGCAAGTAAGTACTTATATTAATTATAAATAATATTTTCACATTGAAATTGCACGTGACTTCTAACCTCAAACTGAGAACACTTTTTCGTCAAATGATAAGATGTAAATATGTTGTTAATTTATGTAATGATGTTCATTTGTCAACTTTAAATTTAAATAAAAAATATTTCTGCTCAATTTCTACTTTTAATTAAGAAAATAAAAAATGGCTAGGAATCGATAATAAACTGGGGTCAGGCCTGGGCCAAGCTTGGCGATCAAGCCTGGAAATATAACCGGGCGCTGGCGAGATTTGGCGTTTCATTCGAGTTTGGCCCAGGCTAGATCACCTAGTTTTCCCTGTTTGGGGACCCTGTTTGGGCCATGGCCATATTTCTGCACGGGGTGGAGTGAAGCTATGTGTGCTACCAAGTTACCTTTCATATTCGATTTATATTCGTTAACAATCTCAAAATACTTATGGTTTCATTGTTGGATGACTTACACGTTTATGTCGATTTAAATCACTTGGCCAAATGTAACTTCGCGAACATTGGTCGCAGTCATAAATTGGTTTCGATGTCTGTAAGTGGCGAACAGTGATGTGGGATGCCAAGTTAAATTTCATATTAGTTTCATATTCGCAACTATCGCAAAAGAAGCGCGGTCCGCCTACTGCATGTTTTAGTCGTTTATGCCGCTTTAAGTGACTTGACGAAGTGTAGCTTTTCGAGCATTTGTTGCAATTATGCTTTGATTTCGGTGTCTGTATGTTTGTCTTAATACTATGTATTTCACGCAAGTGCCTATCCAGGTTACATTTCCGTTTAAATGGTTTTTCGCAGATTGTACATCTGAACTGTAGTCCAACGTCGCATTCGTATTTTATATGTTGATTCAAATGACTTCTACGTTTATAGCTGCGGGCACACTTTTCGCATGTGTGCTTCTTTTCCTGTTCTGATTCCTGAATTTCCTGCTCCCTTATAGTCTGCGGTTTGGGTTTATCCTCCAAAATATCATCTTTTTCTATGTGTACAGTACAAAATGTTGACTTATTTGAATTATTTCCTTTATGGGCTGTAATTGTCCATGCATCTGAAAATTTAACAAAATGTAATATGCAGTTGCTTGTTCGAAGTTCCATTAAGGATATCTTAATTAAAATAGTAATACCTTGGATGCATTCTTCCTTGATTTCCAAAGTGTCATCAATTTCGTATTTAATTGAAGTCTTGGCACCAGACTTAACGCCAGAAGAAATGTGAGTAGTTGTACAAAAATATGGCCCATTTGCTATTTCTGTTGATTTTCTCGAATCAGGCTTGGAATTCTGTTGATCTAGAAAAATTATAAATTGAAAGGATGAATGGCAATTTCATAAATCTCAATCTTTCGTTTTTCCTTTCTGAATAAATTTCGAATTTGCAACTAAACATAAAGGTAGGAGGAGAACAAAGAGAAGATCATGCAATAACCTTCACTCAATTAATAGTATTGACCCACAGGAGACATTCTACTTGTACAGAATTTACAGTATTAAAGAATGTATGGCCACTGCAGGTTAGGAATATCAAAATTTACGAGTCTCTGTTCGATTTTAATAAAAGTTTATTCCTAGGTTTGGCCTCGAAGGATTTTTTAAATATTCAAAATTTTGGGAGTTACGCTATATTGAATTTTGAGTCAGACTTTTTTGAATTATCGACATTTCCGGATACGATGATTCAAATTTGTTGAAAGTTGTAGGTATCAGAGATGAAATTATACATTTAAAAACTGTAAAATAATAAATTCAAAATTGTGCAATATTGCCTAAAAAAAAACGAACAAATTTTTCGTTCAATTTTGCTTGAAATTTCCCCCTTTTATTTATTTTTTTTTAATTAGGATATAAATATTCCTTATGAAATCAACTTTCATTGAAAGAAAAATTTATGAAGACTATTCTATTTCCAGAGATAACGTCATTTTAGTGAGTCCATTCGCTGCTGTTGAATCTTAATGATAATTGTTATAAACAAACTATAATAACAAACACTGAATATTATAGATTGCTCATTTGGACTATTTGTTGAATTCAATACTATTTGTTTATTTCAGATACAAATGATATATTATAATTTCCATTACGAACATTTGAAGTCATCAAAAAATAATTTCGTCTCTTAATTGTATTTTATAAACATATTGTGTAAACAATTGTCAGCCAGTGTTAGCAGTAACATGATTTTATGCCTCTTAATGTCTACCGTGATCATTTGTTTATATAATTTGTTTCTAAATTTAATAAATAATTTCGAATAATTTATTTTCAACCATGTAATTTAGGGACAACTGGAAGATAACATTTTTTTTACATCAAATGTCGAAACTAGGCATTTTTTTACATTATTTGTTTCCAAAATTAACAAATAGAGATAATATTCCTAAGACGATAAAACAAAATTTGCAACTTCTATCGTTTGTGTGTGGCTGCACTGACAGCATGGTCTCACTAAAATGACGATATCTCTGGAACCATGAGAGTGGGTATAATTTTTTTTCTTATGAAAGATGATTTCATTAGGGATCTTTATCTCCTAATTAAACAAAAAAATAAAACGGGAAAATTTAAAAAAAAAATTGAATCAAACAATTCGTTGGACTTTTTTTGAGGCAATATTCCAAAAATTTTAATTTAAGATTCTATAGTTTAAAAATGTAAAATTTCAACTCTAATACCTCCCAATTACAACAAAATTTAATCATTGGTTTCGGAAATGTAGATAATTCAAAAAAATCTAACACAAGAACTGAAAATGGGGTAACTCCCAACGTTTTGACAATTTACGAAAATCCTTTGAGTCAAAAAGTTTCTTATATAGCACTATAATTTCACCAAGTTTCATTAAAATTTAATTAACACTTGCAGATTCTGATATTCCTGACGTGTACTCGCCCAGTAGTATTGAAATTAAAAGAATGTTATACATATAACTACTTAAATAGTTCTATCGGCCATAAATCCTAGTTTAATACTTTATATCCAAACACTTCTCGTTTTCTCGTAACTAGTTGTGTTCGGAAGAGATTTCTTGACCTGGAAGAATACAATCTGTAATTTTCATTAAAAAAATTTTAGATTTTATTCAAACATTTCCCACGCTTAAATTTCTTTGATTTTATTTCTAGCTAAACCTCTGCACTATTTACATGATTAGGAAGATTTACAATCACAAAAGCATCATACAGCGAAAATATAATCAAGATAGTAAGTTAAAAAAGAGGTTAAAACAAAGTATCTATATCGTAAGCAAATGAATATTTTATTATCTCAAACAGAATACATTCGTTAATGTATAATATTATAGTACAGAAAATGCCATAATTATTTATAGTAAATAATCAATCATACAGATCAATTTATTTATTTAGTATTGCTAGATTCTTTATAAGTCACAAATAATGTATTATAGCCAGATATTACCTAACTTTAGTTGTTTTTGACACACAGAAACAAAATTTTCATCAGGCAAGTTAAACAGCTATAACCCACTTTCTTCAATATCATTATTGAGTAATTAACACTCGATGGTAAAACGAAAATGAAATGGTTATTTGATTTATGTCCCGAAAAATCGCAGGGAAATTGTTGTGTGATTGTCCATGTACTGAACGTTTATGTCAATAACGTAAAGCACTTTTAACCATGTGGAACTTTGAGAGCATTCGTAGCGGGTTTCAATGGCTATGCGTGTGGAGTAAAGCTATGTGTGCTACCAAGTTACCTTTCATATTCGATTTATATTCGCAAAAAATCTCAAAATAATTATGGTTTGATTGTTGCATGACTTACACGTTTATGTCGATTTAAATCACTTGGCCAAATGTAACTTCGCGAACATTTGTCGCAGTCATAAATTGGTTTCGATGTCTGTAAGTGGCGAACAGTAATGTGGGCTGCCAAGTTACCTTTCATATTCGTATTATATCCGCAAATATCGCAAAAAAATTGTGGTCTGACTCCTGCATGTTCTACTCGTTTATGCCGATTCAAGTCACCTAACGAAGTGTAACTTTGCGAGCATTTGTTGCAATTGTGCTTTGATTGCGATGTCTGTAAGTTTGCCTTAATATGTACTTGACGCAAGTGCCTACTCACGTTACATTTCCGTCTAAATGGTTTTCCACAGACTTTACATCTGAACTGTAGCCTGACGTCGCATTCGTATTTTATATGTTGATTCAAATGACTTCTCCGTTTATAGCTGCGAGCACACTTTTCGCATCTGTGCTTCTTTTCCTGTTCAGATTCCTGAATTTTCTGCTTCGTTATGGTCTGCGGTTCCGGATTAACCTCCAAAATATCATCTTCTTCTATGTATACGGTACAAAATGTTGACTGATTTGATTTATTCCCTTTATGAACTGTAATTGTCTCTGTATCTGAAAATTTAACAAAATGTAATATGCAATTTTCATTTTTGAAGTTCCATTAAGGTTATTTTTATTAAAATAGTCATACCTTGGACGATTTCTTCCTTGATTTCCAAAAGGTCATCAAAATCGTATTGAATATTCTTGGCACCAGAATTATCGCCAGAAGAAATATGAATAGTTGTACAAGAATATGGCCAACCATCTGCTCTTTCTATTGATTTCCTCGAATCAGTATTTGGATTCTGATGATCTAGAAAATTATAAAGTGAAAGTTACAAAAAGCAATTTTATAAACTTGAATCTTTCGTTTTCCATTTCTGAAGGAAATTCGAATTTCCAACAAAAAAAAAAACAGGACGAGCACAAAGAGAAGGTCATGCAGTACAACTTCAGACAATTAACATTAATTACCCATAGCAGACTATATTCTACTTGGACAGAATTTAGAGTATAAATGAATGTAGTATTGAGATTAAAAGAATGTCATACATATAACAATTTAAAACTTTCTATCAGCCATAAATACTAATTTATTATTTTGTATCCAAAAACTTCTCGTT
The DNA here is from genome assembly GCA_011634705.1 of Andricus grossulariae. Taxonomy (NCBI): domain Eukaryota; kingdom Metazoa; phylum Arthropoda; class Insecta; order Hymenoptera; family Cynipidae; genus Andricus; species Andricus grossulariae. The sequence goes on from JAABKJ010004745.1 coordinate 8,443, forward strand.
TCCTCGTAACTAGTTGTTTTTTGGTGAAATTTCTTGCCATAAAAAAAATAAGATGTGTAACTCTCATTTTGCAATGTTATCAAATTTTAAAAATGCATACGTTTATATTTCTGTAATTTTATTTCCAGGTAAACCCCTGCACTATTTATGATTAAGAAGATCGACAATCGCAAAACTAGCATACAGCAAAAATTTAATTAAGATAGTAAGTTAAAACCGAGGTTAAAACAAAGTATATCTTAGATAAATGAATATTTTATTGTCTCAGAAGAGAATACATTCGTTAATGTATAACATTATAGTAGAGAAAATGTCATAATTCTTTATAGTAAATAATAAATCATACAGATCAAATAAAGTATTGATTGATTCTTAGGTCATAAATAATAGTATATTATGCGCCGGATCGTGCGCATTGGCGCATATACTATTTTGTTTGACGAGGGTGCATTTACGCTGTCGCATAAAAACGCGTAAATGCACCAGAGTCATATAAAGTATTATAACTAGACGTTAACTAACTTTACTTATCTTTGACGCACAGAAACAAAATTTTCATCATAAATGTTATACAGCTATAACCTACTTTCTTCAATATCATTATTGAGTAGTTAACACCTGCTGGTAAATAGAAAATAAAATGGTTATTTGATTTATGTCCTTAAAAATCGCAAGTAAATTGTGGTTTGATTGCTGCATGTACTGAACGTTTGTTGTAATGTCAACGTAAAGCACTTAACCACGTGTAACTTCGAGAGCATTCGTAGCGGATTTCAATGCCTGTGCGTGGAGTGAAGCTATGTTATATCCGCAAAAAAATTTCAAAATAACTATGGTTTGGTTTTTGCATGGTTCAAACGTTTATGTCGATTTAAATCACTTGGCCAAATGTAACTTCGAGAACATTTATCGCAGTCATAACTTGGTTTCGATGTCTGTGAGTGGCGAACAGTAATGTGGTCTGCCAAGTTACCTTTCATATTTGTTTTATATCCGCAAATATCGCAAAATAATTGTCGTCTGACTGGTGGATGTTCTACCTGTTTATGTCGATTCAAGTCACCTAACGAAGTGTAACTTCGCGAACATTTTTTGCAATTATGCATTGATGTCGATGTCTTTAAGTTTGTCTTAATATGTACTTGACGCAAGTGCCTAGTCATGTCACCTTTCCGTTTAAATTGTTTTTCGCAGAATTTACAATTGAACTGTAGCCTACTTTCGCATTCGTATTTTAAATGTTGATTCAAATGACTTTTCTGTTTATAGCTGCGGGCACACTTTTCGCATGTGTGCTTCTTTTCCTGTTCTGATTTCTGAATTTTCTGCTTCTGTGTGGTCTGCTGTTTGGGCTTAACCTCCTCCAAAATATCATCTTCTTTTAAATACACAGTACAAAATGTTGACTTATTTGATTCATTCCCTTTAGGAACTGTAATTGTTTCTGGATCTGAAAATTTAATAAAACATAATATGCAGTTGCTTTTTTATAGTTTTATTTAAGATATTTTAATTGAAATAGCCATACCTTCGATGAGTTCTTCCTTAATATCTAAAGGGTCATCAATGTCGTATTGAATAGTCGTGGCACCAGACTTATTGCCAGAAGCAATGTGAGTAGTTGCAGAAGAATATAGCCCACCGTCCGGTCTTTCTGTAGATTTTTTCAACCCAGTCTTGGAATTCTGTTGATCTAGAAAATTAAAAAGTAAAGGTTAAAAATAGCAATTTAATTAATTTAAATCTTTCGCTTTCCATTTCTAAAGGGTATTCGAATTTCCAACCAAACAGAAAGATAAGACGAGCACAACGAGAAGATCATGCAGTACACCATCAGTCAATTAACAGCAGACTATATTCCACTTGGACAGAATTTCGAGTATAAATGAATGTCATACATATAAAAATTTAAAACTTTCTATCAGCCATGAATCCTGATTTATTATTTTATATACAAAAACTTCTCGTTTTCTCGTAAGTAGTTGTTTTTGGAGACATTTCATGTAACGAAAAAAGAAGACGTAATTTTCATTTTGCTATACTATCAAATTTGACAAATTCACACGTTTATATTTCTGTAATTTTATTTCTAGGTGAACCCTGCACTACTTATATGATTAGGAAGATCGACAATCACAAAAGCATCATGCAGAACAAATGTAATTAAGATAGTAAGTTAAAACCGAAGTTAGAACGAAGTATCTATATCTTAGTCAAATGAAAATTTTATTGTCTCAGAATGGAATACATTCCTTAATGTATAATATTATAGTACAGAAAAAGCCATAATTCTTTATAGTAAATAATAAATCATACAGATCAAATAAAGTATTGTTTTATTCTTTACAGGTCCTAAATAAAGTATTACATCTAGATATTAACTAACTTTACTTATTTCTGACACACAGAAACAAAATTTTCACCATAAAAGTTATACAGGTATAACTTATTTTCTTCAATCTCATTATTGAGTAGTTAACACCTGTTGGCAAATAAAAAATAAAATGGTTATTTGATTTATGTCCTTAAAAATCGCAAAATAATTGTGGCTTGATTATTGCATAGTCTAAACGTTTATGTTGGTTTGAACTACTTAGACAAGTATAACCTCACGAAAATTTGTCGCAATTATGCATTTATTTCGATATCTGTTAATGAAGTGAAGTCATATGTCTTGACAAGTGGCATTTGTCTTTCTTATATAACCACAAATATCGCAAATAAATTGTGGTTTGACTGCTGTGTGTTCTAAAATTTTATGTTAACACAAGGCACTTAACGAACTATAACTTCGAGAACTTTTTTCGCAAATATGCCTCGTTCCCGATGCCTTTAAATTCGTTTTGATATGTACTTGACCCACGTGCCTACTCATGCTACTTTTCCATTTAAATTGTTTTGCACGGAAGTTACATCTGAACTGTAGCCTGACATCGCGATGATATTTTAAATATTGATTCAAATGACTTTTCCGTTTACAACTGCGGGCACATTTTGCGCATCTGTACTTCATTTCCTGTTTCGATTTCTGAACTTCTTGCTTCTATAGGGTCCGCATTTTATGCTTAGCGGACAAAAGCTCATGTTTTCTTATATATACGCTACAGAATTTTGAGTGCCACGTTTTATTATGTTTCTGGTCTGTAATTGAATCTGGATCTAAAAATTTAACAAAATGTAATATGCGGTTCCTTTTTCATAGTCTTATTTCGGATACTTTAATTTCAATAGTCATACCTTGGACGATTTCTTCCTTGATTTCCAAAGTATAATCATTATCGTATTCGGCTAAAGTCTTGGCCCCAGAATTATTGCCAGAAGAAATATTAATAGATGTACTATAATATGGCCCACTATCTGGTCTTTGTATTGATTCCTTCGATACTTTCTTGAAATTCGGTTGATCTAGAAAATTGAAAAGTGAATGTTACAAATAGCAATTTTATAAATTTAATTCTTTCATTTCATATTTCTAAAGGAAATTCGAATTTTCATAAAAAAATATAGTTCAGTGACAATAGCAACTCCAGAAGCAAGTCGACTCCGTTACTATTGTCATCAAAAGGGTACTTTTTTCTAACTACTTGTCCTACTGTCCTGATTGAAGTCAGAAATGATCAAAATTGCATTTCTTGCGTAGCAATTATTTTACCACAAATTTCATTATTGCACTGCACTCGCATCACAAAACTGCAAATTTGGAACCATTAAACGGCTTCTTATCTCCATTCGTTCTCAAAATAAAGTATTTGTAAATAAATCGCCGTAAATATTAAATCATTGAATATTTCAGAATTTTGAATAATCAATTGCATTAATGAATGTTGAAAGAATGTCTGCCGAAAACCCTGTTATTTGGAATGTTTTGCCCTCTAACCATATTGTTAGTAATTTTTATGAAAATTCTGGTCTCCATTTTCTTAGATATTGAAAGAAAATCCCTTCAATAATTTTTGAAAAAATCAAGAAACTTAGGAGATATTCAGAATTGAAAATTTTGGTCCTTCTTTTAAATTTTATAACTTTGGCAATGTTAATAATATTGAGATGTATTTTTTTTAAATTATTCATGATAAGACGCAGTTTTGAGATCCTATTTTTATATGTACAGGGCTTTAGAGGAAATTGTGAACCTATAACAAAAAATTAAAGAAAATATTTGAAAAATCCAAAAAGTTTTTTCAATCTTTTTTTTTAATATTTCTTTAAAACTACCTCTTATTATAAATAAAAAACATTTTAATATTCTTGAAATCACCAAAGTTATGGAAGTTAAAGAAAAGGACAATACATCGATCCAATACATTTGTAAGCATGTAAAGAGCTTCTTTTTAGTGCAATATGGACACGAAAATCGTGGCAATTTTCCATAATCATATTCTAAATGAGCTCTTGCTGTTTTTATGTTTGTGTAACTATCATTGCATTTAGTACACTGATAACAATGCATCTTTGCGTTAAAAAAAATTATATCCTCACTCTGAATATTATTTTTCTTCAAACTGAAATCCAGCTGTAGAGGATCCATCCCATCTGAATGTGAAATGAAGACGACACCTGTGGACACGAAAAATATTGAGTTAGTTTTACTTAGTTTAAAAAAAGATAGTATGAAGAAAGAATTATTCTAACCTTATAACACTCCAACCAGGCAAGATTCCATTTGTTTAGATTCACTAAAAGATATAATGTTATTCTTCAAAATTACATAGCGCACGATATTGCAATTATTCAATTTTTAGATGTATTAAAAGACCGAATACTACATTTGTTGACAAATTAGAAATTACCACCGAAAAATAAAATAATAAAAATTGTTTTCATTTGCTCCTTTTATTATAAATTCAATGTGTATAGTCTTACAGTAGAGAAATTTTCCTCCTGAAATTATAACTTTTATCATTCTAACTTAACATCACTAAACATTTCTTAACATTACTGAAAATTGTCTTTTACTGTCATTTTCCTATTTCCTATTTTCCTATTGTTTAGAATCATATAGAAATTCGTAATAATTCCCTTATTTGATCGTTTTTATTTTAGTTTCATTCTATCTTAGTTTTATTGTTCCACGTGAAATAAAATGACTAAATCTATATTTAATTTATATCACAAACAAAGCAACTGAATTAATTATAAATAGCGATATGCAGTACGCACCATTTTATAATAATTATTCTTATCTACAATTTTTATAATAATTAATTGGAAAACACTCAATCTAGTGTATGAATTATATATCTAAAATACTTCCCTGAAGTTCATTTCTTACACTTTAAATCACATTTCGTTAAGGGAACGTCCATTAATTACGTAAGGATAATTTTCGAATCAAAAATACATCAATTATTTTCAATGTAAACGAAATTTCAGAAGATTCAAATGGATTACGGATTCTTGATTACAAGAGATTTTGAAATATTTTAAAAGGAGTCACGATATTTCACAGGATTTCAAGAGATATCGAAGTATTTTTTCGAATTATAAAGGATTTCAGGTGATTTTAATTGAATTTGGAAGCTTTAAGGCGATTTAAAGGATTGTATAAAATGTCAACATCTTTCACGAGATTTTAAAAGATTTGCAAAGATTTGAAGGAATTTTAATGTATTTGAAGAGGTTTAGAGAAGTTTTTTAAAGAATGATTTCAAGAAATTTTGAGAGATTGCAAGAGATTCGGAAAGATTCCTGCGGATTTTAAAGATTTCAAAGATTTCAAGGGATCTTGTAATGTTTTTTATATAAAATATGCCATAATTCTTTATAGTAAATAATATATATTACCGATCAAATAAGGTATTGCTCGATTCTTTATAGTTTCTAAATAAAGTTTTATATCTAGACGTTGACCAACTTTATATTTTTTTCCCAAATAAACGAAACATATAAGAGATCATACATATCTTACGTAACGCGTTTTTCTATTTTTTCATCATCATATCATATGTAGGACCCCTTATGAAAAATTATAAATTTGAGAAAAGTCATTTATGTCGATATCGATGGAGAGTACATTTGCTCTTTCATACCTTCAATAAGTAAAATGGAGTATTATGAAAGGATTTTCTCAAAAAGTAATTTGATGTGTATAATCATTTAATTTAATGCAAATAAGAGTTTTCTCAGTTTATTACTGAATTACTTCAGATGTAAAATATGGAGTTTTTTCCACCAATATTAGAAATTTCCCAAAGTTTAAAGTTTGGTGTACGTTATTATTTCAGATGTCGTGAAATAATGTGTCTTGACAAGTTATGTTTCGTATTCGCTTTATGACAGCAATAATCGCAAGTAAATTGTAGTTTGATTGCTGCGTGGTCTGCACGTTTATGTCGATTTAAAGCACTTAACCAAGAATAACTTCGCGAACATTTGTCGCAATAATGCCTTTGTTTCGATGTCTGTAAATGAAGTGCTGTCATGTGATGTGCCAATGACCTTTTCAAAGTCGTTTCATATCCGCAAACAAGGCAAATAAATTGCGGTTTGACAGCCGCGTGTTCTAAACGTTTGTGTCGATACAAATGACTTGACCAAGCGTAACTTCGAGGACATTTGTCACAAGAATACCTCGTTTCCGATCTGTGTGTGTGGCGTGAAGAAATGTGATCGGATAGGGTCCTTTTTGAATTCGTTTTATATCCACAATAATTGCAAATAAATTGTGGTTTGACTTCTGCATGTTCTAATTGTTTATGTCGATTTAAAGCACTTAACCAAGAGTAACTTCGCGAACATTTGTTGCACTTAAGCCATGACTTAGCTGTGTGTAAGTGAAGTGAAGTAATGTGCCTTGATAAGCTACATTTCATATTCGTTTTGTAGCCACAATAGTCGCAAATAAATTCTGGCTGGACTGCTGCGTGTTCTAAATGTTTATGTCGGTTTAAATGACCTAAACAAGCATAACTTCGTGAACATTTGTCGCATGTATGCCTCGCTCGCGATGCCTGTGAATTTGTCTTTAAATGTATAAGATCCACGTGTCTAATCATGCTACTTTTCCGTTTAAATTTTCTTGCGCATAATTTACAACTGAATTGTGGCATAACGTCGCATTCGAATTTTTTATGATTAATCAAAGTTTTTCTCCCGGTATAGCTTCGCGCACACTTTTCACAAGTGTAGTTCTTTTCCGGTTTTGATTCCTGAATTTTCAGCTTCTTATGGGGACGTAGTTTAGGCTTAACAGCCAAAATCTCATCTTCTCTTACATATATGGTACAAAATTTGGACTTATTTGTTTTATTCCCGTTCTCGAGTGTAATTGTCACTGGTTCTGAAAATTGAACAAAATGTAACATGCATTTGCTTATTTATAGTTTTATTTAAGGTATTTTAATTGGAATAGTAATACCTTCAATGATTTCTTCCTTTATATCCAAGGTGTCATCAATGTCGTATTCAATTAAAGTCTTGACACCAGAAATATTGGCAGAAGAAATGTGAGTAGTGGTACAAGAATATGGGCAACCAAGATTTCTTCCTATTGACTTTTTCGACTCTCTCTTAGATTTGTGTTGATCTAAAAAATTATAAGGTGCAAGTTATTGAAATTAGTCATTTTTGATGATTTTAATCCTTATCCTGTAGCAGGTATTGAATGAATTAGGAACCCTTACATGTGACATTACACTACACAATGACTTTCAAGATACACATATAATATAAATTTCAATCTTGCGTTTCCTATTTCTAAAAGGAGTTCGAATTTCCACCCAGACAAAAGATAGGACCAGTACAAAGGAAAGATCATGCAGTTTTGTTTCCAGGTGAACCCCTGCATTAGGAAAATGATAAAGAAAATCGTCAATCACAAAAAGCATCACACATCAAAAATTAAATTAAGATATTAAGTAAAAAAAAAATGTTTATAACTCTTAGAGAAATGATTATTTTACTGTCTCAGAATAGAATACATGCGTCAATGTATAATATAATAGCATAGAAAATACCATATTTCTTGATAGAAAATAGTAAGTCATACAAATCAAATAAACTTTTACTCAATTTATTCTAGTTCATTATTAAAGTATTATATCTTCATGTGAACTAACTGTACTTATTTTTGATACACAAAGGCAGCAATTTTATCATAAAAGTTGAACAGCCATATCCCACTTTCTTCGATATTCTTATTGAGTAGTTAAGACTTGCTGTTAAATCGAAAATAAAATGGTTATTTGATTTATGTCCTTAAAAATCGCAAGTAAATTATGGTTTGATTGTTGGATGTACTGAACGTTTGTGTCGACTTAAACCACTTAACGATGCGTAACTTCGAGCACATATGTCGCATTTATAACTGGATTTCGATGACTGTGAGTGGCGTAAAAACATGTGTGTTGACAAGCTAGTTCTCAAATTAGTTTTATGTTCGCAATAATCGCAAGTAAATTGTGGTTTGACTGCTGCATGTTTTAACCGTGTATGAAGGTTTAAACACCTTCTTGTAGCATAACTTCGAGCACATTTTTCACATTGATGCCTTGATTTCGATATCTGCCAGTGGCGCGAAGTAATGTGTTTCAACAAGCTTACTTTCAGATTTGATTTATAACCGCAAAAATCGCAAATAAATTGTTCTTTGATTGCTGCATGTTCTAAACATTTATGATGGCTTAAACCACTTATAGTAGCATAACCTCGAGAACACTTTTTACATTTGTGGCTCGATGTCTGTGAGTGGAAGGCGGACATGTGTCTTGACAAATTATATTTATTATTCGCTTTAAGCCCGCAAAAATCGCAAGTAAATTGTGGTTTGACTTCTGCGTGGCCTATCCGTTTATGTCGATGTAGTGCACTCAACCAAGCATAACTTCGCGAACATGTGTCGCACGTATGCTTTTGTTTCGATGACTTTAAGTGAAGTACAGTAATGTGTTTTGACAAATATGGTTTTCGATTTGTTTTATAACCGCAAAAATCGCAAAAAAATTGTGGTTTGATTGTTGCATGTTCTAAACGTTTATGTTGACTTAAAGCACTTGACGAGCTATACCTTCGAGGGCATTGTTCGCAATTATACCTCCTTCCTGGTGCCTGAAAGTTTCTTTCAAGATGTACAAAATCCACGTGGAATATCATGTCTTTTTTATGTGCAAATCGTTTGCTGCAGAATTGACACCTGAACTGTGGCTTGATACCGCATTCGTATTTTAGATGGCGATCCAAATTATGTTTCCATTTATATCTGCGAGCACATTTTTCGCATGTATACTTATTTTCCTGTTTAGATTCCTGGATTTCCTGATTATTTAAGGTCAGCAATTTGTGCTTAACAGCCAAAATCTCATCGCTTCTTATATCTACGTTACAGAATTTCGACTCATTTGTTTGGTGTGATATCTGGTCCGTAACTGTCTCTGGATCTGAAAATTTAACAAAATTTAATATGCGATTGATTTCTTACTAGTTTTATTTCAAATATTTTAATTTTCATAGTCATACCTTGGATGATTTCATCCTTGATTTCCAAAATTTCATCATAATCGTACTCGATTAAAGTCTTGGAATCAGAATTATTGCCAGTAGAAATGTTAGTATTTGTATAAGAATAGGGCCCACCATCTAGTTTTTCTGTTGGTTTCTTCGATTGAGTTATGACATTCTGTTGATCTGTCAAATTATAATGTAAAGTTACAAATAGCAATTTTATAAGTTCAATTGTTTTAATTCCTATTTCGAGATGAAATTCGAATTTTTACCCGAAAAAAAGATAGGACTAGCACAAAGAAAAGATCATGCAGTACACCTTGACTCAGTTAAAAAAACTATCTATATATTCTACTTGAAAAGAATTTCAATTATAAAAGAATGTAGTGTTTCAAATAAAAGAATGTCATAAATATATCAATTCAATTTTTTTGTTATTTAAACATTTCACATGCTGCAATTTCTATAGTTTTATTTCCAGGTGAACCCCTGCACTAGGAAAATGATTAGAAAAATCGTCTATCACAAAAAGCATCATCTTAGAAAAATGATTATTTTATTGTCTCAGAATAGAATACATGCGTCAATGTATAACATAATAGCATAGAAAATGCCATATTTCTTGATAGGAACTAGTAAGTCATACAAATCAAATAAACTTTTGCTCGATTTATTCTAGTTCATTAATAAAGTATTATATGTAGATGTGAACTAACCTTACTTATTTTTGACATACACAAACGAAATTTTTATCATAAAAGTTAAACAGACATAACCCACTTTCTTCGATATTATTATTAAGCCGGTCGAGTGCTCACAGTGTGCTTGAACATTGAAAAAGTTTGACTAAAATGGAACCAAAATCTGCTAACGCAAAAAGTTTCTATATCGTTTGGCCATTGAAAATCAGTTCGACCTAAGATGAGTGCTTTTGAAGTACTCAAGTGCTGTGTTTGATACGAATTTATTATACATGTTAACTGTATTAGTTGAATTATAGTTTTCCAAATACTATGTTCCTACCTGACTTAGAATTATAAGAAATTTTATAAGAAACTGCCACGAACGATGTGATTTAGATTTAGTTTGTACACTATAAGATGAGTGCTTCTGAAGTACTCAAGTGCTGTGTTTGATACATATTTATCATAAATGTTAATTCATATTATCAATAAATTGTTTTAAACAAAATAAAACTACGTTAATTAATCATATATATATATATATATGACAATATATACAATATATATACACTATATTATAGACTATATATAGACTATATTATATAAAATAAAACTACGTTAATTAATCATATATATATGACAATATATATATATATATATTGTCCTTTCATCCTGCCCTAGGCAGATGGCAACCCTACTTTATCTAATTCATTGATGTAAGCATCGGGTGAAAGTGCAACTTCTCCAGAGGTAAAACAGCAATGAACAATTTTATTAATTGCTTTATAAGCAGCAACATAGGGTATAATTTTGAAAATTCCTACCACTTGATATATTTCCGGATATATTAGTTTGTCAGTTCCTTCAAATGCGTCTCCGTAGTAAAAATAAGAAGTATAGTAAAGAGTGTCATAGTACAATTAATCTTCCTATTTTTTCTGAAGGGGATGATGTTTATGTTTTGCAAAAATGTGTCATACCTGAACTTCACGTTTTACAGGGATTTGTGAATCATTTGTTTTGGAGAGGATTAGTGCCTCTTGTTGGCCAAGATAAAGCTTTGTTGTGGCCTAAAAAGCTAAATCTTATCTCGAAAAACTACCACGGAGACGCATTGGAAGGAATTGCGTGCACAACGCTATTAAAAGAAGCTGACAAACTAATAGATCCAGAAATAGATCAAGTGGTAGGAATCTTCAAAATTACACCCTATGTTACTACTTATAAAGCAATAAATTAAATTTTTCATTGTTGTTTTACCTCTGAAAAAGTTGGACTTTTACCTGACGCTTACATCAATGAATTAGATAAAGCTCTAAAAAGTATCGATAAATATTCCGAAACACTAAAAATTCGCGTAATTCTAACTCACGTAAAAGAAAGTTTACGTTTCATAGAAAAAAATAATGGATTGGGGTATTGGTCAGAGCAAAGCGGAGAATTGTGTTTTTTTTTTAAATTCTGGGCACGTTACAAGGTAACATGTATACAGCATAAATTATACTCCTTACAGCTATTAAAAGCAGTAATAGAATTTTCTTCGCTTCACTTATCATTTTAAACATTATTTTCTAATCTATATTTCTAAATATTGTTAAAAAACACTTATTTAAATTTATCCATACTATTAAATATATAATTTATTATATATACAAGTCAGTATATAATATATAAAAATTACAAAAAAAGTTAAAACGAAAAAAAAATACAAAATGAGACCATTCAGCCATTACGTCTTCGTCGTTGGCTCTGGGCTTGGCTAAAAGTGGTAACTGAATTTTCCAAATGTAAGAAATAAGCAACACACACTTATTTTTGATATATTTTGGAAAACGGTAAAGTTGAAAAAGCGTTGTACTTAATAGACTCGATTACGCAAGCTTTGCAGTACAGGTTGTTATGTAAAAATCTATAGATGCGCAGAACTCGCGAAAGGGAGCAGCTAGGATTTTAAATCCAGCTGACTTTTAATGTCCAAACGATATAGAAACTTTTTACGTTAGCAGATTTTGGATCTATTTTATTCAAACTTTTCCAGTCTTCAAGCACACAGTGTGCTCTTACCACTAAGCTACTAGAGAGATCGAAGGCAGCTACTTTTTTCAGATATACGCTTTTCATAGCAAGGTGTTATGTTTTAATACAAGCTCAATTAGAAGGAATCTGTATTATCATCGGAGTTTGATTGATATCCTTAAAAATCGCAAGTAAATTATGGTCTGATTATTGCATTTACTGAATATTTGTGTCGACTTAAAACATTTAACCATGCGTAATTTTGAGAACATTCCTCGCATTTATAAGTGATTTCGATGTCTGTGAGTGGCGGGAAAAAACCTTCTAGTAGCATAACTTCGAGCACATTTTTCACATTGATTCCTTGATTTCGATATCTGCCAGTGACGCAAAGTAATATGTTTTAACAAGCTTACTTTCAGATTTGATATATATCTGCAAAAATCGCAAATAAATTGCTGTTTAATTGCTGCATGTTCTAAACCTGTATAACGGTTTAAACCACTTTTAGAGGCATAACTTCGAGAACACTTTTTACATTTATGGCTTGATCTCGATGTCTGTAAGTGGCATGAAGACATGTATCTGAACAAATTATATTTATTATTCGCTTTATGCCCGCAATAATCCCAAGTAAGGGGACGTCCATAAATCACGTGACTCGGAAAGTCCCCCTCCTTATAATTCAGCAAAAATTTCACCAAAAATCACTGTTGGGGGGGGGGGGTTAAGCCGATTACGTGACGTTTTTAATTATGCATTTATTTAAAAAATATATGATGAGAAATCTAATTTATAACTAATTAACCTTCTTATGTAAAAAATTACATAATTTGCACATAATGTTATGTAACAAAAATTAGTACATTTAATTAATTACATTATTTAGTTAGATAGAGATATGTTTTAATACTTTAGCATTCATTTTAAATCTTTAACTATTAGTTTTAAAATATTTTTTTTTTTTTAGAAAACAGACATTATTTTAATTATTGCAGCATTGTTCATATCCGAATTCATTTCACATGTTCCTTATTTTTTTTCTATATTCTTAATGCTTTTTTATTTTTCGTGGCTGAAAATAATTTTTCACTATAAATGTATTGAGATATTATTTTTTATTTTTCAAACGCTGTTCAAATAATTAATGAAATTATTACAAAAAAATGGTCGATTTTCTTATTTGATTGTATAGTTTTTGTAAAGTAAAAAATTATGTTCAAATACACTTACAGCGAAAAATCTTTTTTTCCAAGTTACTAAAAAAATAAAGTTTTTTCCCATGCAATTAGGATTAATGTTTGGCCCTCGACGTGCAGAAATCTCGGATTTACCCCACTAAACATGAAATATCGGATGCTGCACCATGTTATCAACGCATAATATATAAAATTTAATAAAAGAATATTGCAGTATGTAAAGCTATATATTTTTTTACAATATTCAATTGTATAGAATTTGCAATTAACAGTCTTAAAAAATCCTTTTTAATGTTCCCTCTCATGTTAGATAAATTTTCGTCATTTTGGAAAAAGTCACATGATAATAGAGGGGGGTGGGGGTTCATTAATAATATTACGGACAGTCACGGGGGGGGGGGAGTCGAAATTTAGCGAAAAACAGATCACCTGATTTATGGACTGCCCGTAAATTGTGGTTTGACTGACGCATGTTTTAAACGTTTATGTCGATGTAATGCACTTAACCAAGTATAACTTCGCGAACATTTGTCGCAATTATGCACTCGCTTCAATGTCTTTAAGTGAATTGCCGTAATGTGTTTTGACAAATATGTTTTTCGATTCGCTTTATATCCGCAAAAATCGCAAAAAAATTGTGGTTCGGCTGTTCCATGTTTTACACGTTCATGCTGACTTAGAGCACTTGCTGAATTATACTTTCGAGGGCATTTTTCGCAATTATGCATCCTTGCCGATGCCTGAAAGTTTTTTTCAATATGTACAAGACCCTCGTGGGAAATCAAATTACTTTTTTGTTTAAATACTTTGTCGCAAAATTTACATTTGAACTGTGGCCTAATTTCACATTCGTAGTTTAGATGGCGATTCAAATGATGTTTCCACTTATATCTCCGGGAACACTTTTTGCATGTGTACTTCTTTTCCTTTTTTGATTCTTGAATTTTCTGCTTCTTTAGATTCAGCCGTTTCTGCTCAGCAGCCAAAATCTCATCACTTCTTATATCTACGTTACAGAATTTCGACTCATTTGTTTTGTATGATATCTGGTCTATATCTGTCTCTGGATCTGAAAATTTTACAAAATATGATGTGATTGATTTCTTACTAGTTTTATTTCAGATTTTTAATTTAAATGGTAATACCTTGTATGGCTTCTTCCTTGATTTCCAAAATTTCATCATAATCATACTCGACTAAAGTTTTCGTAGCAGAATTATTGCCAGTAACAATGTTAGTACTTGCACAAGAATATGGCCCACCATCTGGTCTTTCTGTTGATTCCTCCCATTCAGTCTTGAAATACTGTTGATCTGGCAAATTATAACGTGAAAGTTACAAATAGCACTTTTACAAATTTAGTTCTTTTATTTTCTATTTCTAAAGGAAATTCAAATTTCGACAAAAAAAAAGATAAGTTGAGCAGAAAGAAAAGATCATGCAGCACACCTTGACGCAGTTAAAAGTAATTATCCACAGAAAACTATATATATATATACATATACACACATAGTAAATGGCAGTATGCCGAGAGGCAGACCGCGAAAAAAAGAATGGTTAGAATGTGTCAATGAGACCTTAATCCGAAAAGACATAAGAAGCCATAGAAACAGGAGAGCTTGCATGAAAAAATGAATGGACGTGAAGGGAGCTAGAGAAGTATGCCAGGACAGAAAAGTGTTTGGACAAATAATTTATAAAAAGAATAGGAGCACCTGGGTCGGAGCAGTGTTGCGGAACGAGCGTGTTATTTAAATAAATAACACGAAAATTGAAAAAGGGAAATGGCTTAATGGTATAATAATAATAATGATATATATACATATATATACAGTCAAACTCGGAATTAACGTCGATTTTGGGGCTGTCCTTGGACCTGACCTACGCTAACTAAACCGGATTTAGCTACGTTTTGTCACGCCTTCGTGAACCATGCACACCCCGCGCAGCTCCTAACAAACCAACCCGCGGCGCGGCGTCAATTCTCGGAATCCGTAAATTCGGGAACGTTTTATCCGAGTTCGACTGTGTATATATATACTTGAAAAGAATTTACATTATAAAAGAATGTAGTATTTAGAATAAAATTTCTCGTTTTCTCGTAACTAGTTCTGTTCAGAAGAACTTTCTCGACCTGAAAGAATACAACTTGTAGTTGGCATTTTA
>JAABKJ010004746.1:0-23943 GCA_011634705.1 Andricus grossulariae
AATTCTAGATCAATCTAAAATATCTATACCTTAAACCTATATACCTATCTACCCTTCACCTATATACCCATCCACACGTCACTACTTTACCACCGAGCAATTCACGCCTACCCCGAAAGGGAAACGGCTTAATGATATAATAATAATAAATAAATTTGTTGGTAATTCAAATAAAGAATTTCTTTCTTGCTGCCATATGACATCAAAGAAATTTTTTCTCTGATTTGAACAAAAAATGTTCTGAGTGTAGAGATTCGAATTCTAGTAGAATAAAAGTACATCTTTTTCGAAACTGCACCGGAAATTAAATTTTGCAAGGACGGAAATCGGATGCAAGGTAAATTGTAGCTTCACGAAAAGGTATATTCTATTCCATGTATATTTGAACACCTGGATCCGCCGTCTTTGCAGTCTCGTTCAACAAAGCTATCGAACGATATCTACTCATCAACGATTCTAGGGAAACACTTGCCCGGATCTTTGGATCGTCGCTAAGCTTGGCATCCTTCCAGCACTTCCGGTCTGTAGTATTGGCACTTCGTCGCTTGAAACATGCCCTGCTTTTAATTGAGTTCTGGATGGCGAAGTCCCAGGTGTTATTCTCGTATTGGATGAAAGCTTTCTAATAGGACTTTCTACTATTGGTTCGACGAAGCATCACCGTTAATTCGGAAACAATTGCTGATAAAGTCACTCGAGTTACCTTATCGACGATTCTGCTTCTATGCGTCTCAAGATAATTGCACGTTTCATGCAAGCTCAATTTAATTTGAATACATTTTTTTCTCTTCTTATCTATATATTTGTTTAAATTATTAGTTTTACGTGCAAAAAGAATTTTTTGAAAAGAAACCAAGATCTGGATTGCCGCCAGTCAGGAAAACATGGAAATCAGGAAAAAGTCGGGGAATTTTAACAAGAAAATTGCACAAGTCTGGGAATTTCTGTAAGAAGCATTACATTGCCATTTTTAATAATTTTTTTAATAAAAAGGTCTTCAGTCACTTTACTTTGATTAAATTAAGCCATTGGTTAACTACTATTGAATCCAGGTCTATACCTATTTTTGAATTTAGTTTGCAATATTTTAGGATATTTTAAAAGATTTATAACATTTTCAACAGATTTCAATAATTTCAGGAAATTTCAAAGAATTTTTAGGATTTAGGACTATTTAAAAAATGTCAAGGAATTTTCAATTCCTTTTAAAAGTCTTAAGGGATTTATAAAGATGTCAAAGAATTTCAAATGTATTGGGGTATTTTTCAAAATTTCAAGGAATTTTCAATAGCTTCAAAAAGTTTAAAGGGATTTTAGAAGATTTGAAAGAATTTTAAATATCTTTAGGTGTATAAAAAGATTCTGAAGAATTCTAAATACATTTTAATAATTTGAAGAGATTCCAAGGGATTTTAGGGTATCTTTAAAACATCAAAGGAATTTTCAGGAGCCTTTACAAATTTTAAGGCAGGTCAAAATATTTTAAAAGATTTGAATGGATTTGAACTATTTCAGAAAATTTAAAAATATTTCAAGCCATTTTTAAGAAATTAATTTTCATTAAAACTAATTTCTAAGGATTGGAATGATTGCGATTTAATTTAATGGGATTTCGAAGAATAAAAAATATTTTAGGGTACTTTATAAGATTCTAAGGCATTTCTGAGAGTTTCATAAGTTTTGAGGTATTTCAAAAGATTTCGAGGGATTTTAAATATATTAAGCTATTTTAAGATTCTAATTCATTTCAAGATTACAAAATGTGTGAGGGATTTCAGAGGATTCAAGGGTATTTTTAAAATATCCAAGAAATTACAAGGAGCTTTCAAAAGTTGTAAGGGATTTCAAAATATTTTAAAGGATTTGAAATGTTCAAAGAAATTTTTTAACATTTTAAGATGTTTTCAAGAAATTTAATTTTTTAAAAGGAATTTATAAGGTTTTGAATTATTTTAAGGGATTTATTTGAATGAGATTCCAAAGAATTACCATTTTTGGGGTATTGTTAAAGATTCTTAAGCATTTTCAAGAGCTTTATAAGTTACAATGTATTTCAAAAGATTGCGAAGGACTTAAAATATATTCAGGTATTTCAAAAGATTCTAATGAATTTTAAAGAGATTAAACACTTTTAAGGGATTTCAGAGGATTTTAGGGTATTTTAAAAATATCCAAGGAATTTTCAGGAGCTTTCAGAAGTTTCAAGGGATTTCAAAATTTGTTCAAATATTTCAAAGGATTTGAAAAAAAAAATTTAATATTCCAAGTCATTTTTAGAGAACTACAATTTTTGAAAGAATTTATCAGGTTTTGAATGATTTCAACGGATTTCATTCAATGGGATTTCAAAAGGATTTAAAATATTTTCATGTCTTTCAAACGATTTCAAGGCATTTCGAAGAGCTTTAAAAGGTATTTCAAAATATTTCGGAGGATTTCAAATATTTTAAGGTACGTTAAAGTATATTTAAAAATATTCCGAGAAAAAAATTTCCATGGATTTCAATGACTTTAAGGGATTTTAAAAATTCCAGTAAATTTTTAAGAGCTCCAAAAGATATCGAGAGATTTCAAGATATTTTGTAGTATTTAAAATATCTTACGGTATTTTTGAGATATTTAATTAATTTCAGAAATTTAATAGAATTTCAATCAATTTGGAATATTTTAGGGCATTTTACAAGATTTCAAGGAATTTTTAAGATCCTCAAAAAGTTTTAAGGGTTTTCGAAGTATTTTAAAAATGTTAGGTAATTCAAAAGAATTCCGTAAAATTTTTAATTGATATCAATGACTTGAATTTTCTTCAAAGGTTTTGATATATTTAAGGGTATTTTAGAAGAATCGAAGAAATCTTCAAAAAATTTACAAAAGTTTAAGTTATTTCCAAGGATTTTAATAATTGTAAAGGATTCCACAAATAAATGTAGGTAATTCAGGATTTCATTAAATATGATAATATTTTCATATTTTTGTATTTTTTCAATTAACTTTCATTTTTTCAATTCATTATGAATTTCAACGAATTCTTCTCATTTTCCCTGGATGCCTCTGAATTCATTCCAATTTTACTGAAATCAATGGCATTTTTTTAGATTTTTGCGAATTTTCAAATTAATTATCTTCTTTTGAGTTAACCATTAATTTTTTTGAAGTCTTATGAATTTATTCTGCATTATTTAAAATTTCCTTCGAATTTTTATCAATTTAAGCGAATTTGTTTGAATTCATTCAAATTTAAAAGAACATTCGTCATATTATTAATGAAAATTAGTAATTTTTAGCCACTTTTTGGGTTAACAACCAGTCACCTTTGTTCACTTTTTGGGTTAGAAATTAGTCACTTTTGCATACTTTCTCACATTTTCCAAATGAAGTAAGCCCTGGCAGCCGTGAGAATGATGAAAAAAAAATTTTTAAATTTAAAATTGTTTCAATTCTTCAAAAAAGATTCAATATCAAAAATGTTACACAATTAGAATTTTGGTCTTAAAATATTAATGTCCGGAGAAAATGAAAAATTATTTTCAAAAAAATTATAAAAAAGTCAAGAAATTAAAAAAAAATGAAGTGTTATGGTCCATTTAGAGATAATTTTATCGAACTAGGGGAGATTGTAATCCAGTGATAAATTAAACAATAAGAATGTTTAAGTATGGGGCACTTTTAGACAATAAAGGTTCAGAGAAGATAAAATGGCCCTCCTTGAGATTTTATTTCTTGTCTCTGAAAATCTTCTTTCTTCTCTGGCACACCATATTTCATGGGTGACTTCTCCTGTGGCTTTCTTGTCGCCCTTCGTCTGCTTAGTAGCACGCAGCCCGTGACAAAAAAATCCTTTGACATTACCAGTGTCAGGTAATTTGACGAGAAAAATCGCGATACGGGGCGAACAAGAATGGAAGAAGCCATCGGAAGCAAGGGATGCGAAAAGTCGCGGTTAACCCGAAGGGAGAGCAAAGACTTGGGTGGGGTGTCTGGCAGAGAAAGAGAGAGACAGAGAGCAACCGGGTGGGCGGAGTGATATTGATTTTGCAGCAACAACCGGCAGCGGCATTTCATAGTCTTCTGCTTGGTACAGCACTAGGTATCAGGTTAAAGGGATATTTCAATCAAATTTTCATTTTTCCCCATTATACTCACGTTTCATTTACACTTTTTCTGTTCAACTTCATTTATGTCTAAATTAGAGCTAGTTATATCTCATCAAAAACGCTATGTGAAAAAAATTTCCGCCAATTACATCAGTATCTATATTTTATTTACTTATGTTGAAGATAATCACGGTTTTTGATTAAGTAGTTGAAATCTCCCCATCCTATATCCCTTAATTCCCCTCCTCTCGCCTATTTTTCATTCCCACCCATAATTATCTCCTCTCACTTCCCCTATTATCCCTCCCCTTACTTCTCCTCTTCTCATTCCTCAATTCTGCTACTTTCCCTACTTTCCATCCCATGTTTCCCCAATACTCCAACTTAATCTTCCCTTACTTTCGCTTCTGTCCCTCTCCTTACTACCCCTCAACTTCCCTATACTTCCTCTTCCATACTCACCCCCAGTTCTCGAGTACTCCTCACTTTCCCTCTACTCACTTCGACTACCTTGAGACCCCTCACTTCCCCTGCTTCCGCTTTCCCTACATTACCTCTCCTACATTCTCCTCACTCCCTCTACTTCCCCTCAAATCACTTCACTTTCGTTTCCTCCCCATTTTTCCGCTCACTTCCCCTACTATCCGACACTTACTTCCCCTCATCTAATTTCTTCTACTTTAACGCCCCTCAATTCCGCTGCTCTCACTTTCCTGCTTTCCTTATCCTACTTCCTTCTAACTCTTCCTATTTATTCTTAGCTTATTTTCCTCACTTTCCCTCACTACTCGACCCAAACTTCTTTTTACTCCCCCTACTATTACTACCCTTTACTAAGTCTCCACTTCCGCTACGTATCCTCCTCTCCGTACCCTACTTTCCATTGCTCAATTTTTCTATTTCCGCACCCCTTCTAATTCTCATTTCTTCGTCCTTCTCGTCACTTCTCCTACGTTAGCTCCCCTCACTTTCCCTTCTCTCAGTTCCCATACTCCCCCTCACTCCCTTCTCACTCACCTTACTTTCTCTCAACTCACTTTCTTTACTTCTCCTCATATCCCCTCCTCACACTTTCTCTCCCTTTCTCTACTATCGCTTCCCTTACCTCCCCACTACTTCCCCTCCCTTCCTCTACTTCCGAGTAGGGGAATAGGCAGATTTTCTTTCTTCTATGGATGCTTAGATTTTTTTTTACTTTTCTCAGTACTTGACGACGATTCGCTAAAGCGAATCTTGATAAAGCTAATTCCTCTATGAAAAATATAGGTTCTCGGATCTGTGTGATATAATCTGCTCAATTGGAACTTAAGTGAAGAACTAAAATTTGGAAAGAGTAAAATTCTTCATGGAGAAATTAACCACTTGAAAAATTTAAGGCGGAGCTGAATACAAGGGATTTAATATTTCGATTTAATTAATTAATTGTAACAGTTCGATGTAAATTCAACTGAATTCAAAGTAAATTCGAAAAGATCAATTTCATTGATTCTCATTGAATTAAAGCTCAATTCAATTGGAATGCTAATGAATTCCACTGAATTTAAATAAAAATAAAGAAGAATAATTTACCTGAATTGAAATGGAGTTCAATATCATTAAATGAATTTAGATGAATCAGTATGTACTGAATGGAATTGTCTTTAATTGAAATAAATTCGACTGAAAGCAATTACATCTTCGTCATGTAATTCAAGCTTTACAGAGGATCTCATGTTAATTTAATTGCATTAAAAGAAAAATCAAGTAAAATTAAGGTAAACCCGAGTAGAGTAGTTTTCACTGAATTAAACATGAATTCGAATTAATTAAAACTGAATGTAATAGAATTCTCCTTAATTCTTGTAATGTAGACTGAATTTAAACCAATCGTTTTAATTAGACTTAAGCTTTACATAAAATTTTAAGTAAAATTGGGCGAATTCAAAGAAAATTCACGTAAATTTACATTAAAAGCGAGGAGTATACTTTTTACAGAATTCAATATAAATTGAAAGTGATTTGAACTGAATTTAAGTGAAGTACTCTAAGTTTCATCAAATTGATCTTAATAAAAATAGATTACAGCAAATTAAATTAAAATGTTTTTAATTATTTCAAGGTGCCTACATTATTTCCAAGTGAATCAGTTTGATTGAATCGAAGGGAAATCTTTTTCTTTTCAAGTGAATGCAGCTGAATTGAAATCAGCCAAAATAAATTCAATGTGAATTCTCGAAGAACGAAGTTCACGAAAGATGAAATAAATTAAAGATCAGTTTTATTCTGAATTCAGAAAAAAGTAAGTTTATTAAAAATATCCCTTCAAGGTTAATTTAACGAACCATTTTCTCAATTCAAACAGAAAAATGTTTGATTTGAATAAAATATATTCAAATTAACCAACTGTGCATTTGACTCAAACAAATTCTATTTGAATTTATGAAGAATGAAGCTCACCGAATGTAAAGTAAATTTGAAAATGAAGACATTAAAACTGATTAACTAATTTAATATAATCAAAAAGTGAATGAGTGAATTCTCTGTACACTCTAGTACAGTATCTACGGAAATATCTACACGCCCATTTTTTGAACTGTACCTTGATTTTTGTAATACTTATAATACTTATAATTTCGATGTTTTCGTAAAATTGGAATAAGTCTGGAAAGAACCTAGACTTTTCTAAGTTCTTTGGATCACTTAGGTATTTTAGAACATTTTCAACATATTATGAAATTTCTTTCCCTAAATTCCACCCCAGGGCAGAACTTAGTACAAAAAAGTCGCAAAATTTTAAATAATTATTGTACTTACTAAATGATTTAAAGAATCGAAAAAAAAATTATTTGTATAAATATTACCCAAAAATTAACAAAATATGTTGAAATAATAATTCTCAACAAATTTCATTAGTATTTAAACATTTTTGAATTTCTGCGTCGTTTTTGCACCTAGTTTGACTATGAGACATAATCTAGGGAACAAATTCTAAACATATTTGAACTAGCTATATATATTATGAAGACTATACTTCAAGATAAGCCCAAGAACTGTTCGAAATGTTAATAATTTCCAGAGTTATTTCAATTTTTCGAAAACATCAGAAATTGACGTTTTTTTCATATCTTTTTATAAAATTGACATTTTGCTTTGAAATTTGGTTTATTGGACACAGGATATAATATAATTAATAGTGAATACAATTATTATCATTATTATTATTATTATGAGGATATAGTTATCCTTAGCGGTATTGTAAAAAAAATTTGGATCTTTATAATATAAAAATGAAGGCACTTTAGCAACCACTCAAAAAATAGGCGTGTAGATAATTTTTGCCGGTAGTATATATTCAAGTTAATTCAAAACTAATTGAAATTCAAGATGAACTAAAGAAGATTATGTTGAACTGATACAAATTGGATTAAAAATAAATTCAAATATAAATTATTCAATTGAATACTTAATGAATTTCGAATAAATTAAAGAAGAATTTTACTGGAATAAATATCAAAAACAGGACTGCCGATTTCACTGTATTTAAAAGGAATTAAAATTAACTGAATTAAAGATCAGTTCAAATGTGACCAATTCAAATGAAGAGATTACAGATATCCTAACTTTCATATTTTGAATTAAAGTTTTAAGAGCTTTCCAAGCTTAAAGAGCTAAAATCTCTCACTTTTCGACCTTTCTTTGAGATTATTAATAAGCTTCCAAGGTTTATGCTTTTCCATTAAAATCACTGAGACTTGAGTTTTCCTGATTAACAAAATTTGAATTTTCAAAGCAATCCTGTTTAAACTGCTACGCATTTCGATTTTCACAATTCCTTCGACGTAAAAATAAATTTTTCTCTTTTAAATACCAAGGCTAATATTTTATCCGCTTATCAAGATGTAACTTTATTATCACTGACAATGAGACTCTAATCGGCCTACGAGTAGGGGTTAATGTGTTAAATGGCCTTAAAGATCCCTCAGTGCGAAGCGAACTGCACTTGCGTCGAATTGGTACGAGATTTCCCGAATGAGGTTGCAGTTCGGCCAAGCGGAATCCTTGATAAGGCCCGAGGGCGATAAGGTCAGTCCGAAGAACGGACCATTGGTGATCTGAGAATTATTAGAGTCGACCTAACAATCCCATACGCTTCATTATACTCACTTATCTTTTTGTTTTCGGTCTAATTGGCCCAAATTATATTATCATAAATTATTAATAATTCATAAATATTTAACACTGTTTCTCTTTCACAATCCAGAATAAAATACTAATTCATACAATTCGTATAGCAAGCATGTACTAATATGTCCTGTTCACAATATATTGATACTTTCCAATGGATAATAATTAATTAGCAATCGTATTGAGAACAGTAATTAATTACGCAAAGTAATTTTAATTGTCAGCTACTGAATGCACAATTATACAAAACTAGGGGGATAGGCCCCCTGCGCGCGCCAATATCTACAATATTATTACTTATATTTTTTTACCGGTCGCAATGAAAAAGGGGGTGAGGCGCACTCCGCGTTTCAAACTCTAAAATAGCTATATTATTGCTCATATATGTTTTTTACCGTTTGCGATTAAAAAGGGCTAGTCCCTCTACGTGCGTCAATTTTCAAAATAGCTTAGCATTGCTCATATGTATTTTTAAATGGTTGCGATTAAAAAGTGAACCAGGATTCCTGCTTGCGCTAATCTCTACAATAGCTATATTATTGCTCATATATTTCTTTTACAAGTCGCGAATAAAAAAGAGGTAGGCCCTCTGCGTGCGTCAATCCCTAAAATAGCTATAGTATTGCTCATATATATTTTTTTAACGGTTGCGAATAAAAAGTTGGATAGGGTTCCTGTGCGCACTAATCTATAAAATAGCTATATTATTGCTCATATTTATTAACGGTTGCAATTAAAAAGGGGGTTAAGCCCACTGCGCGTCCCAATCTCTAAAATAGTTATATTATTGCTCATATATGTTTTTTACCGGTTGCTATTAAAAAAGGGGCTAGGTCCTCTGGGTGCGTCAATCTTCAAAATAGCTTAGCATTGCTCATATGTATTTTCAAATGGTTGTAATTGAAAAGTAAACTAGGCTTCCAGCTCGCGCTAATCTCTAAAATAGCTATATTATTGCTCATATATTTCTTTTACAAGTCGCGAATAAATAAAGGGCTAGTCCCTCTGCGTGCGCCAATCTCTAAGATAGCTATAGTATTGCTCATATATATGTTTTTGAAGGTTGCGATTGAAAAGTGAACTAGGCTTCCTCCACGCGCTAATTTCTAAAATAGCTATATTATTGCTCATATATTTCTTTTACAAGTTCCAAATAAAAAAGGGGCTATGCCCTCTGCGTGTGCCAATCTCTAAAATAGCTATGGTTTTGCTCACATATATAATTTCAGCGGTTACTATTAAAAAGTGGGCTGGGCCTCCTACGAATTCCAATCTCTAAAATAACTATAATATTGCTCATATATATTTTTTTTACCAGTTACGATTAAAAAGGGATTTAGGCCTCCTTCGGGTGCTAATCATTAAAACAGATTTATGACTACTCATACATAATCGCTTAGGTTTAGAAGGGGGAGAGGGAGGGTTCGAGGATCATAGGGGGAAATAATATTGGATGATATCCAAAGAGAAAAGTGGAAATTTTTCGACAAGAAGTGAAAAAATTCGTGAGTTGTAGGAAGTTCCCTCGCCCATGGTGCAAACGATATTTCTTATAACAAATACATAACTTATGAGATTTTCTGTAACACCGGCATGATTTCTGTTCACATGGAAAAATGGTAAACACTATATTTCAATTTTAACAAGTGTTGAAATTTTTTTAATTCACGAAAATTTATGGTAATTTAGTGTAATCTATGGTATTTTATCGATAATTTATGGTATTTTATAAGTAAGTTATTGTATATTATGGTAATTTATCAGTAATTCATGGTAACTTATCGCTTCTAGTATATCCAAAATATAAAACAGGGTGCACAGTCTTTCCCTTTTTTTCTTGAAATTCCCCCTTTTTCCCTATTCTCAAAAAACTTCCCCTTTTCTCTTTAAATATGCGATATTTGAAAATACAATATTTGAATTACGTGAAAAATTCTCCGAAATGATTAAGATTACCCATTATTAAATAATAATTAAAGCAATAATAGCACCTAAATAAATTATTTATGAATTTAGCCTATTGGTACAAAAATTATGGCGTATTTGTTATATTTACAGCTTTTACTAGTGAACAATAATAAAAAATTATGAAATTTATACATACATTTTTTGAAAATGTGCGAAAAGGAGTTTTTTTATTGAGTCATCTGCACAAATTTTTAAAAAATTTGAATATATCGAATCTGAAATTTATTCAGCTTGAACCAAAGAAAACTTGTATTATTTTCCTTTTTCGGAAAAAGTTTTTGTCTTGATTTAGGATTTTTGGGATTTAATTTTTTTTTGCAATTTTGAAACGTTATGAACACCAAGAAGAAATGTTTGCCATGAATAAATATTAATAACATGTTTCTTTGGTTCAATCTGAAGAAATTTCAGGTCCGGTTCAATCCAAAAAACATGTTTTTATACATTTTCAAAAACTTTTAGATAAGGAAAAATTTATTTTTGAATTAAAAAAATTTTTGATTGGAAATTTAAAAAAGAGAACATATTAACCGATTTCAACATTTTTTCCTTTACTTGTTTTGGATGTCGACCTACAAATTGCTATCCCTTCAACTCAAACGATTCGATTAATTTTTACTTCGCCCTACTGAAGAGTGTAGTTTTAAATTTACATTGAAAGTGTTAATTATAGTAAGGAAGAAATGACAAATATTGGAAAGAAATATTTATGAGAACGATGTTAAATATATTAAACTTGTGTATTTGACTGATTTTTTTTCTGACTTTTTTATATCACTGTAAATGGATTTCCAACGACCTAAGTATATCTAATTTTAAAAGTAAATTCTTGAATGGCACAAATCATTGAAAAATCATTGAAAATTATTTTAAAATATAACATTTCTTATGAAAAGGTTGTTCGGTCTTTTCCACATTTGAAAATAAATGTTTAATCTCTCCCCTATTTTCCCCTTTTTCCTGAGAAAATTACCGTATTTCCCCTTTTTTGAGCTCCTTTTGCGCTGCACAGTGGGCTGAATCGGGAATTTACCATTCAAAATCACCTACAGCCTACAATTCTTAACCGATTTTCAATTTTTTTTGTTTAGAAGTGATAAGCGATAGTTTCTAAAGAGCATCTATGGATTCGATTTTCAAATTTGTGTAATTTTCTATTTTTTTTTTATGAATAAGCAACGAGCGAAAAGGAGACATTTTTTAATTATTATTTTTGATCTTCAAATCAATAACTTAATTAATCCTATTCTTGATAAAAATGAATGACAATGTATTCAAAGAATATAAATAATTTACAGGATAACTAATCTACTCGTTATAAACAAATTATATTAACAAAATGTCAACCTTTTGGAAATTTTGCTTGCAAAGTATATTTGTAAGTTGAAATTGCTTGATTTTATCAGCAGGATCATGTTTGATTACATAAATTTGTTATATGGTATAATTTGTTTATTTTATGAACAAATTATGTAAACAAATGCATAGTTTAGGCGTTTATTGACAGAAAGTAATCGTTTTTCTTTCTTAGTACCTTTAAATTATATAAGTGGTAATATTTAGTGATTAAGATTAGTCATCCGATGTTATTTGTTTATTTTATAAACAAATTTCATAAACAAAAGCATATTTTGGTCATTTATAGACAGAAAGTAATAGTTTTTTTTCTAATCGTCTTCTAATTACATAAGTGGTGATCTTAAGTGACGATGAATTGTCAATCGATATTATTTGTTCATGTTATAAACAAATATTATAAACAAATGAATAGCTTGGCCATTTATAGATAGAAAGTGATCGTTTTTCTTTCTAATCGTCTTCCAATTACATAAGTGGTGATATTTAGTGACGAAGAATTCTCAATCGATATTATTTGTTTACATTATAAACAAATGCATAATTCGACCATTTCTAGATAGAAAGTAATCGTTTTTCTTTCTAATCGTCTTCAAATTACATAAGCGGTGATGTTTATTAAAGAAAAATTGTAATTTGATATTATTTGTTTGATTTATGAACAAATTCATAGTTTAGCCATTTGTAGACAGAGAGTCATCTGTTTTCATTATTTCCTTCAAATGATATATCAGATGGCACAAGGAGCTTATGTATTGAATCTTCATTGGTCGAAATTCGAGAGCACATTCGTGTGCTGAATTCACTGAACCGCTTGAAATCCTTATTACGGGCTTCTGCAGCTTCTTCTGAATACGATATATTTTGAATATCTGATTTACTTGAAAAACTGAAAAGCAGTTTTAAAACGAAATTTACTTCAGTCAACTACACAGACATTTACGTAAAATATTACTCTACTCTGAACTTATATTTTTCTGTCAAATTTTTTTCTAACATAAACAAGTAATATCGGTTGAAAATTCTTTGCCACTAAACATCACAACCTTAGTAATTTGCAGACGATCAGAAAGAAGAAAGAAAAACTATCACTTTTTATCAATAAATGGTCAAGGTATGCATTTGTTTATAAAATTTGTTTATAACATAGAAGAATAATATCGATTGACAATTCTTCGTCACTAAATATCACCACTTATGTAATTCGAAGACGATTAGAAAGAAAAACGATCACTTTCTATCTATAAATGGTCAAAGTATGCATTTGTTAATAAAATTTGTTCATAACATACGCAAAAAATATCGTTTGACAATTTTTCGTCACTGAACATCACCAATTATGTATGAATTATGAAATTATGAAATTATGAAAGAAAAACTATTACTTTCTGGCTATAAATGTTCAAACTATGTATTTGTTTATAAAATTTGTTTATAAAATGAATAAATAATATCGAATGAGCAATCTTCATCACTACATATTACCACTTATATAATTTAAAGGTACCAAGAAAGAAAAG
The DNA here is from genome assembly GCA_011634705.1 of Andricus grossulariae. Classification (NCBI taxonomy): domain Eukaryota; kingdom Metazoa; phylum Arthropoda; class Insecta; order Hymenoptera; family Cynipidae; genus Andricus; species Andricus grossulariae. The sequence goes on from JAABKJ010004746.1 coordinate 13,103, forward strand.
CGATCACTTTCTGACAATGAAAGCCTCAACTATGCATTTTTTTACATAATTTGTTTATCAAATAAACAAATTATACCATACAACAAATTTTCATGGTCAAGCGTGATCCTGCTGATGAAATCAGGTAATTTCAACTTGAAAATATACTTTGCAAGCTAAATTTCCAATATGTTGACATTTTGTTAATATAATTTGTTTATAACAATTATATCCGATATCCTATGAAATATTTATATTCGTTGGATACTTCGTCGTTTATTTTCGTCGAGAATGGGATTAATTAAGTTACTGATTTGAAGATAAAAATAATAATAAGTAAATATTAGCTGCAGAGAGCGTTTCAGGAGTTAAAGGGCAATGAGTGTTATGAGGATTGCGGTGCATCAGGGGAAGGAGCTGTAAGGAGGGTTGCACAGGTCGAGGGGTGAGGGGTGTAAGGAGGTTTACACAGGTTAAGGGCCAGGCTTGTAATTTGGGTTGCATGTGTTAAAGGGCAGGGGTTGTGAGGAGGGTTGCAGGGGTCATTGGGTAAGGGCTGCAAGGTGAATTGCATGGTTTAAGTGGCGCAATCTCAAGGCGGGTTGCATGGGTTGAGGGGCAGGAGTTTGATTTTTTGTTGCATAAGTTAAGGGGCAGGAGTTAAGGCGGGTTTGCATGGGTTGAGGGGAAGCAGCTGTAAGGAGGGCTACATGGGTCAAGGCGTTATGGGGGAGGGGTCGTAATTCAGATGCAGTTATTAAGGAGCAGGGAATGCAATGATAGTTACATGGCTTAAGGAATAGGGGTTGAAATGATGGTTACAGGAGTTAGGGTACAGGCACTGTAAGTTGGGGTTTAGGTGTGAAGAGGCAAGGGTTGTAAAAAGGGATACAGGGGTTAAGGGGCAAGGGTTCTAAGGAGAATAGAATGGGTCAAATCACAAGGGGTGCAAGCATGGTTGCCGATGTTAAGGGGCAGAAGTTGTAACGGGGTTTCATGGTTTAAGGGGCAGGGGCTGAAATGAGGGCTGAATGGGCTAGGTCGTTGAGGGGCAGGGTTTGTAAGGGGGTTGCAGGTGACAATGGGCAGGGGTTCTGAGAAAAGTCTTATGAGTTAAGGCACAATGGATGTCAGGAGATTTGAAGGTGTTATGGGGTAGGATTTGCAAAAAGGGTTCCACAAGTTGAAAGACACGAGATGCAAGGAGAATTGCAGGTGTGAAGGGGCAGTGCGGGTTCCAAGTTTTATGGGACGGAAGTTGACAGTATTGAAGGATTAAAGGGACAGTAGCTAAAATAAGGGTTGCCAGGGTTAAGGAGCAGTGGTTCTAGGGAAAGTTTTATGGGTTAAGGCCAAAGGGGTGTAAGGATGATTACAGGTTTTGAGGGGCAGGCTTCGTAAGAAATATTACATGGATTGAGCCGTAGGGGTTTAGGATTGGTTGTAGGGGTCAAATGGCAGGGATTTAAGGGCGCGTCGCACGAGTTAAATGGCAGGGTTTGCAAGAAGGGTTGCACGGGTTCCAAGACAGGGGTTGTAAGGAGGATTTCAGGTGTTAAGAAGTAGAAATTGTGAGGAGGGTTGCATGGGCAGGGGACAGTGGAGGAAGGAGAATTGCAGGGATTAAGGGGCACGCGTTGAAAGAGGATTGAAGGTGCTAAGTGGCAGAGGTTGTGGAGGAGTCATTGCACGGGTTAAGGAACAATAGTTGTAAGGACGCTTGAAGGGGTTTAGGAGTAGGCGTTGTAGAAAGGGTTTCATTGGTAGGGGCAAGCGCTGTGATCAGAGTTGCAGGGGTTAAGGGATAGAGTTTGCAAAGAGGGTTGCACGGACTAAAAGACATGGGGTGTTAGGAAGGTCGCAGGTGTAAGAGACAGGGTTTGTAAAGAGTGTTGGACGAGTTAAGGGGCAGGGGTAAATTTTTGAAACAGCGGCGGTGGTGGCTAGATATTTTATAATATAGAGAGATTATTCTTAGATATTCACATTCTTTTGCATAATACTGTCTTCAAGTTAGCGAAATTTAGCTTCGTTGGAGGTTATTTTTAGTTTATCTTATATTTTTATTGGATATGATGTAAAACAATAACTTACTCTCAGGGGATGGTTCGTATCTACAATATAATGTTTCTTCGATGACAATGGACTGTAGAGTGTTTTTACGAGAAAAGTATAGCATGGAGGTTGTTTGGCTGGGGCGAGGATAAGAGTGATGTGTATCCATCATTCTAAGGCAACAAGAAAACTGCATTAGGAGAATCCGTTTTCGTAAAAACTTTGGGTTAAACGAAGGTCGCCGAAGCGAGAAAGTATTCACGTAGAAGACTTTCGCCTTTTATTACTTAGCTTCTTTTTACCGGCCTCTGACTATGTGCATATCCCCAGGCAAGGCTGAATCTGAATTTGAAGGAAAATAGAACTTTCGCAAAGTAGAATCAACATCTGAAAAATATAAAGTGATGGATGAATCTTCGAGGAAAAATTCATCAAATAACGATCAATCTATCAAATATAAGATTGGGAGAGAAATTTTTTAGAATATTGATAAAAATCTCAATCCAGGTTGGTGAATATCTATTTTCAATAAATATGTGTTTCTATATTTCCAAGCTTTGGATTCACACCACAATTGACACTTTTTGACACTCGTGTTACTATTTCCACAAATGGCTCGCTAATGCAACTATTTCTTAACTTTGCTTTAAGACCTGTTTTTACACTTCTTCGCTAGAATGGCTACAATAACCTCGACTATTTCAAAAATCATAATTTCAAAATATTTCTATATTTTAAAGATTTGAAGAGATTTAAAAAATTAAAATGTTTTTAAAGCATTTGAAGGGATTTCTAAAAATTACACGAGATTTTAAAGATTTCAACAGATTCCAAGATGATTGAAGGAATTGAAAGTGTAAAGATATAGAATTCCACTCTAAATTTGTGCAACATAATTTAAAAAGTTTGAATGTAGACCTATATCCGAGGATCAAAAATGTGAGCTTTATTGGCTGACTATAATGGATTATTTCTACTGAAATCTGTCATGCTTACGAGTATTCAAAATAAGTTTATTCAGAAAGTTATGAAATAATTTTATGAATAAGTGAGGACGATTATAAATAATTTCCACAAAAACTAGCAAATTGTAACCTTTGGAAACAAAATCAAACCATTATTTTCCTACTTTAAAGGCTCAACTGAAACACTTTATGACACATTTTTTAAACGGTGAAACTATTTCGAAAAAATTTGACCGATTCTATTATCTGCTCAAATTACTCGATAATGCAACTATTTTTCCACTTTGCCTTTAAACACATTTTCAAATGTCTTTGCCAGATTGGCTTAAATAACTGCCGCTATTTCAGAAAGCGGAATTTCAAAGATTTCAAACATTTTCTAAACATTTGAAGGGATTTGTAAAAATAACTTGAAAAATAAAAGCTTTCAACTAGTTCCAAGAGGTTGTGAAGCATTTCATCTAATTTCAGGAATTTGAAAGAATCTTATAGGGTTTTCAAGAGATCGAAAAAATGTTAAGGTATTTTAAAATCTTATCAAAGATTTCAAAGGTTACAAGGGATTTTAGCAAAATTCCAAAAATGTCTAGAAAACTTTATGGGGTAAATCAAACAGAATAGAATTTTAAAGGACTTCTAGGGATTTTTCTTGCGAGATTTTTTTTCGAGGTATTTCATGAGATTTCAAATAATTTCCGAAGACTTAAAAGGTTTTAAAAATTGCAAGGAATTTTTGCGGTATTTACAAAACTTCTTGGGACTTTGAAGAATTTCACAATATTTGACTGTTTTCTGGGAATTTTAGAGGGTTTCAACATACTTCAAGGATTTCAGAAAATTTTATTTGATTTAGAAAAAATTATAAGATTTGAAAAGGTTTCAAGGATTCTAGGGTATTTAAAAGATTCAATAATATTTCAAATGATTCTATGGAAGATTTATGTTAGAATGCCCAATAAAAATGTGAATTTTTTAAGTTTGCAAACGCAACCCCATAAATTTCTTCCTTCTGACGGAAAAACACTGTCATAATTTTTTTTTTCTTAAAATAGAAAATCCTGGAAAGAAACGTGTTAGCCTTAAATCTGTATGTTTTGAAGTCATAAAGTAAGAACATTCGTTTACAGACCGAAAATGGTATAGCGGAATCTATGAACAATTTTTTTATATAAAAGAAAATTTATGGCAGAATTTTTTTACCAAAAGGAAGAGAAATAGGAGGTAGCGATTGGAAAATTGAAAAATTGAAATTTTTATTAGGCAACATTATGTATATTTTATACCAGATTTTGAAAATATCTAGACAGTCAAATAAATGTTTAAAAATTGGTAAAATACTATTTTGCTGCTAATTAAAAAAATGTATGCTACTTTCATTTAATTAACACTTGACGCCGGCGAAGACTGCAAAGTGCTGGATTTTTTTTATCCAGTTATATAATTTTTTAATTGTTATGAACCACATTCAATCGCTTCCTCCTTATAAATTGAACTACCTATCTTTGTGTAGGTAGTTAAAGCGACGAAAGCACTGAAACAGAGGGAAATTGATGGTGCTGCAAACGTATTGGGATTCATTTTTACATGGCTTGTTTGCCGAGTTTTTTTTACAATAGTTTTTTTTCTAGGTTCACTGAAACGATCTGCGTACACTTTTAATTAGTTTTTCATTTCGATACTCAGTAACCATAAATTGTTTTAAAAACTTTTATTTTTTGAAAAGGAAGCTATTATTTTTCAATAATTCTGACATCCTTTATTCATTGGTGCAAAACATTGATAATTTTAATTGTTCATATGCAGAACTGTAGATAGGCAGGCGAGAACACTGATGAATAAAAAACCTATCTACAAAGATAGGTTTCGAGTCGCTTTTTCGGTATCAAGGAAGGCTGCTTTCAGGTTGAATAAACACTTTGTCTACATTTTAAAGTGCCACTATTAATTGACGCAATTAATAAATATCGCTTGTAATTTTATAATTATTTTATTATCTACCATTATAATGAAATTTTTTATTGTAATAAAAATTAGTTGAAAATCCAAAAGAGGCCGTTCACAGATTTTGTGACGATTTGTAACTTAGGGGGGAGGGTTCAAAGCAAGATGTGACACTACACATGGAAAATATTATGGTAAATAATAATTTTTTTAAATTCTTGAAAAAAAAAAAGAAAATTAGTAATTTCATTTTAGAAGTAAAGCATCTAACTACAGACTTCACACTCTTTCCCTTATTCTTTTATTTTACCCTTTTTTTAAATAATTTCCCTTTTTCTCGTTTAGGTATTTTATTTTAATTCTCGTTCTTTTTTGGTTAAAAATGATTATTTTTTTAACTGAAAATTAAGCTATTTCATTATTGGTTGAAAATTTATGTATTTTGTTGTGAATTCATCGTTTTGGGTTGAAAATTAACATTCTTGATTGAAAATTTAACTGCCTGGTTGAAAATTAAACTACTTTGTTGCAAATTCATTTTATCAGTCTTTGATGGAAAATTGAAATAGTTTGCTAAAAATAATGTTTGTTTTTGGTTGAAAATTAGTCGTCTTTTTACTGCAAATTCAACTGTTCCATTTTTGTTAAACAATTGATCGTTTTTAGTTTCAAATAAACTACTTAGTCGAAAATGTATGTATTTTATTGTAAATTCGTCTTTTTTTTGTAAAAATTTAATCTTCTTTGTTGAAGATCCATCTCTTTGGTTGCCAATTCAACTATTTTGTTGAATTTTTTTGTCAGTTGAAAATCAATTTTTCCAACCGCAAATTTAACTACTTCATTTTTCGTTGAAAATTGATCGTGTTTAGTTTGAAATTCAACTATTTGGTTGCACATTAACATTTTAGTTAAAAATTGATATTCTCGGGAATAAAATTCTATTATTTTCTAGGGAATTTCTTCTTTTTGGTTTGGAAATTCAAGAAATTTGGTTCACATTTTTTTCTTTCTTGCTTGAAAAATCTTTCCTGACTGAACATTCAACTCTTTTGTTGGAAATCCTCACATTTGTTCGAAAAATAATATCTTTTGGTAAAATATGCAATTTTTTAGTTGAAGATTTATCAATTTTGGTTAAGGATTTGATTATTTTGTTAAGAATTTCTCTTTTCCGTTTTAATTCAACCGATTCCTAAATTAGATTTTTTTTTAAATACCAACTATTACATTTTGTTTTGACAATTTATCTTTGAAAAACTTTTTAAAATCCTTCGAGATTCCTTCAAAATAAAATCTCTTGAATTTTGTAAAATTCCTAGCAATTTCACCTTTTTCCAGTATTTTTCAAGATTTTTCGAAAATATGTGTAGATAGGCTAATTAGGATCTAATTATCTCCGAATATAATTAGAATTTCTAATTACCCTTTGAAAAAATTTATTCGCTTTTTCATTACGAATCCAGCAATATAAAAAACTGATTTTTCATAAAAATATGTAGATAAAGTCATTCTTAAAAAGTACGAAAGACTTAAGGTGAACGAAGAATTGGGTCAAGTTTTATTTAATTTATACTGGAGAACTTGGTGCGTGACTGGAATGAACTTTTGGCTTTAGATTAGTACAAGGGGTGGCATATCATTTGTGTTGCAAATCAGTTCCATTCTTAGTGGGTAGATTGTAATATATAATCTTCGTCTTCACAAGATGATTCAAAATTATTAATATTTATTAAAAATCTTTTTTATATAAAAAATGTTGATTGTCATACTTTACTCTCTATATTATTAATATAGTTGTTAAACCGCTCTATAAATCAAGTGTACTTAATTTCAGCAACTATTACATATGAAATTAGTGAACTGAATCATAATTTTCGTTCTAAAATATTAAACCGTTTTAATCGTGACATAAATTACAGGAAATGAAGTTTCAATATATCAAAAGGAATTTCGATAATCCGGCTAAAAGCAAGGATTTTAAACATAGCATGCACTCTAATTGCACTTTCAAGTTCGTTAATAATATTAATTAAACTTCAAAATTTAACGCAATATGGGCAACCAGTAATGAATTAGTCGAGAGAAGTTTCGTTTTACTTTTAAATTTTAACTGCTCCATATTTCTCTATGAATATCAAATACTTAGCACTGAACTTTTATAATAAATTTTCTTTAAATAATATACAAAATAATTTAAATCATTTTTTAAAACAATGAATTGTTAATAAATAAAGATTATGTAAAATAATCTACCAATCATTTATTTATTCATGAATTCTGTTCAAATTGAAGCTCCTATATGTTTTATCATCGATTTTCAATGCGAATAAAAATTGAACAATTGAAAATGAATTGATAAAATTGAAGTTCAAAATTTAAAATGTTGCAGTTAAACGCCTTTGAATGAGCAATTCTTCAATTGGAAAGTATTTAAAGCTTCCATTTTATACGCACAAATTATTAAGTGTTTGAATAACAAAAAATTTGTAACTTGAATTATAAAAGTTTAAAAGTCAAAAGTATTCTACTTTGAGTATTTTAGTTTGCAGTTCAGTTTTTATTACTTCAAATAAAAAAATTCGTATCTTCATGAGTTCTAGTCTGTCAATTCCAATGACCGTGATCAATTCTTTCTCAATTGATCAATTTTTAGTTGCAGTCAAAAAGTTAATCTTTGTCGACCTAGCATGACAAATATTGAAAACATGCAGAGAAATAATTTAAAATAACATGTAGTGTTCAATCGATTGCTACATGTTTGATAGAAAAACTTCAAACATATGGTTTTTTGTTGTTTAATAACGATTTCTCATAATTGTCTTTTAATATTGTACGATTCATTTAAAATTCAAATATAGAAGCTTTTTCTTCAATAGCGATCATGTACATATCTTAATTTTGAATTATCACATTGCAATATTCTAAATATTTGTCATTCTAGGTCGAAAAAGAATAACTTTTTGGTTGCAAAATCTGTAAATTCCTGTCGAGTCTTCTAGTTGTAAATTCTTGTAGGAAATTAGAACTGCAACTAAAAACAACACTATGAACAATAAGTACAAAATCCACCCGGGTAATAGAAATAAGTTGTACTTTCTCGTAATTTTGTTTGTAATTTATTGTATTTATTTGTAGATTCCTGTAAAAATGGTTCTAGTTTTTCCTACTTTTTGTTAAGAATTTTTCCACCAGGTAATGTCTGATTTTGACATTATATTTGTTTCTGCAGGATTTAATTCTGAGCATTTGAAAAAAAATCGTCATAATCGATTAAGAATTCTAGGCTGTAGTGAATTATGAACAATAAATCCCAGATTTTTCCCACTGTGCACCCTAATATACAATAAGCGAAATAAATATTGATATTCGTAGAAGTAGCGCAATAAAGAAGTATTAGTTTTCCCCTTTTTACGTAAGAGGCAGAATAAGTTTTGTTTAAGTTTGGACAATCAAAGCAACACTCTCGCGCGCAGTTTACTAGAAGAAAGCACTATAAACGCTTTCCCACTGCAGACTGGTGTATACAGTCAGAGAAATGTGCAAACAAAGACGTGAAAAGGCACTTTCGTGAAATGAGCTCGCTCGGTATGGTTGATAACATCATGAGAGAATTTCGAGCCAGAATTCCATGCAGAATCAGGAAGGACGCTGATTTTTCTCTGGATAAAAATAGAAATATCTAGTTTTGTACTTAAGGGCGCTGCTAACTACCAATTCACGTGAAAGCACCCTTGAAGGATCGTAAACTTGCTGCAGTGAATCCACCAGTTCCTTGCCTTATTTTGTATTAAATTTGCATCTCGGACGTGGGAAACTTCAAAGGCTCTTTTGACTTTTTTCAAAATCCAGATCGATTCCTCTCGGACTAAGTAATTCCTGAAGTACCTGATCGGAATCTATTTACAGGGAACGGTTCTATCTTCTATATGTATATTTGAGGTATTTCTATAAAGGCAGTCAGAAACGGGAGAGGACACAGAAAAGAAAAATATTCTGGAAATTGGAAAAGCCCAAGCCTTTTGTAGACATATCTAAAAATGGGAGACGACCTAAATTTTTATTATGAAAGGGAATATTTTCATTCAATAGGAAATAAATTTTTTATACATTTAAGGTTTTGTCTGAAAAAATCGAACAAATTTTTAATTTTCAGTTAGTCTGACTTTGAAGTAATTAAAGACATGAGAGTGATAACTGGATAAGGCCCAATTTTTCGAAATTCTGTTTTTAAGAATTTGAAATAATCTATGACATCATTTTGACACTATTATGAGCATGAAAACTATTCAGAAGTTCTTCGGTGCACATTTTTTTCAATTTTTGTATAATAAAAAATAAATAAACAGATAAATGTTTTTCCTAATGTTTTCACATCTTCAATATAGATTTATTAGGGAGAAAATGCTTCTATAATTTTATCAAACTCTGATATTAGAAGATACATCGTAGAAATTTTTTTTTGTTTATCCTGTAAAATGTCATTCCTGGTCCCTATCCACTAATAATTCAAATGTCTTAAATTCTACTCGTTACATTTATTTTTGAAATATCCAAAAAGTAAATAAAGATATATTCTATGTTCTTTTTAGGCAAACGAATTTTTTATTTTGAAATAATATTCCGCTTTTATTTACAAAATCTTGTCAAAGATATATAATTTCATTCTAAATTTGTGCAAGATAATTTGATAAGTTTGAATATAGTCCTTTTTTGAGGATTAAAAATGTTATCTTCTTTCGCTGACGATAATGGATTGATTCTACTGAAATATGTAGTGTTTACGAATATTGAAAATAATTTAATTTATAAAGTTGTGAAATCATTTTAATAACTAGTTAAAACGATAGCAAATAGTTTCCACAAAATCTATCAATATTACAACAGCAGGAAACAATATTCGAGAAATTTTGTAAACATATCTCAGAATGGGAGGCAACCTAAATTTTTATAATAAAAGGGCATATTTTTTTACCCTAGGAAATATACATTTACTCATTTGAGATTTCATGTGAAAAAATGGATTATTATTATTATTATTATATCATTAAGCCGTTTCCCTTTCGGGGTAGGCGTGAATTGCTCGGTGGTAAAGTAGTGATGTGTGGATGGGTATATAGGTTATTTTGCATAATCTGAATAAGCAGTACCAGCTTGAGATACAGAAATAAATATGATATACACTTGATATAATAGTATTGAACATAATGTAGAGAAGTTCAGATTTTGGACAAAATCGAGTGCGATGCACGAGATACGTGATGAGAATGTGTTCGTTGAAGCCAAAGGAGCTTTAACAAAAGAGAAGTCAAAATCACCAAATTGCAGTTATCGATGATTTGACCTTTAATTTTAAAAGGTCTGGGCGCAAATGTGGGAGAAATACAACTTATAGATCTTTTTTGGTTGCACGATCTTTGTATCTGCATCTTTTTTTTATCTTGCATACTCTGACTGAAAAATGGAATTTTCAGTTTTTCATTATCTTTTGTGCGATCAAAAATTCAATTTTCGATTTTTCGAAAAATTCAAAAACTTGTTATGATAATCTTGCAGGGCTCTCGAAAAGAAACGTTTTTCTCCTTCTGACTTGCTTTCATATCATGCGTTTTTCGGCTTAAAATATTAATTTTCGTTTGTTTTTTGCGATATTGAAAATGCTATAACTCTGATAGTTTTCACTTTATCGAAAAATTTCTCGCGGATAAATTGTTTGTCTTTTGGAGTACTACTAATAACCGTACATAGAATTTTCAAGTTGAAAAAAAAGTGGTCTCAAAAATGTTCAGAATGTGCTCACTTTTTGAATTTTTATCCAAAATATCTGGTTAACGAACTTGTTCTTTCTTTTTAGGCCTTCAAAAAGTGTGCCAAAGCACAATCTAATCTGATCAATCTTTC
>JAABKJ010004747.1:2047-23942 GCA_011634705.1 Andricus grossulariae
TCGCAACCCTTTTAAATTCCAATAAAATCATTGAAGAATAAGCTCTACCCCCCCCCCCCCCATAGCTTGGCCACTTTACCAAGATTAAACAATATTTTAACTTTTAGTACCTTCATTTACTATTTTCAATGATTTTTTATGCATTTGAACTAAGCAAAACATATATTTCAAATCCACGTTTAATACGCATAAAGTTCAAACATTCGTTGACGTCCGACTGCATGAAGATACTAGTTGATCAAAAAAACTTTTGAAGGCTTCTTATTGGAGGGTAATGGCAACTTTTGAGTCCCCCACCGCAAAATCTATCTCAAAATTTTGCTTTTTCGCTCCACCCTAGTATACATGCACCCTAGTATATATGCTTTCATAATTTTAGTTTTTGTAACCGGCCTTAATCTCGTAACAATGAAAGGGTCATTCGTTCCAGATAATTCGACTAGCATGGGGATATCTCTGCCTCCTCTTTTTTGCCAAGGGTCCATGAGCACGCGGCGAAAACGCAGACAGCTAACACTGAGCGTCACTGCTATTTTACTTTTATTTTCGCATATTAAACAAAATATAAACATTCTGTCGTAAAATTGGCTCCGAGAGGTACGAGATATTACTATTCAGATGAAGTATGCAAAAGATTAGAAAAAAATATTCAAGCGTTCAGCCTCAAAATTTAGAACGGTAAACCCATTCTGATAAAGGGCCTTAAACGAAGCGCCCATAGCCGATCAATAATCAGAGACGACATCCCGAAGCGACGCTCTGACTAGTTCTGTTTTCGTTCCGTGAAGACCAGTTCGTTCATGCAGCATTGCTATATAGTTCAATTTTAGTCGTCGAAAATCAACTCAATTTACTGAAATCACCAAACATTGTGAGAAAAACTACCCCTAGTGTAACCCTCATTCATTGTTATATAAATATTGCGTTACGGATTTTCTCCCATTATGTTAAAATGTGCAAACTTATTGCGAATCCTGATATAAGCCCCTGATTGAGAATGTTTTGCAAGCCCTAATTTTGCCATACCCCGAATTTATAGCGTTACCTCTAAATAATAATTGATACTGAGTTCACTTTTTTGAGCCTAGCCTTAGCGTTACCAGAGTAACCGAGCTTTTTCGATCTACCTCCCCCCCCCCCCAGCTCAAAACTGTTTAGAGTACCGAACGAAAAGAGCATTAGGCTAATATATTGATAAATATAGTTATTGCATGTACTAAAATATTTCGAACTTTATTATTTATGTTATAGACAATTGAAACAACTATCTCAAATGTAAATTCGTCCTAATGTCATTTTTAAATAAATAGTGATTGATATTAATTATAATTTATTTTTAGTCATTTCTGGAATAAGAAACCTATTTCTTTCGATCTACCCCCTCTACCAATTTTTGGAAGTTGAGATAGTCAGAAATTGAGATGGTAGATCCTACTTCGAGCTGTTAAGTTTGAGCTTAGTCACTCGATATAATTTTGAAAATTAATTTATCGCTAAGGTTTAGAGTTTTTTTGTCACAATGTATATTTAGTAACCTTTGTGAAACTGACCCAAGAAAGGACTGCCGGCCGGGCAATTTAGAAATACGATTATGATCCAGATTATTTCTTGAAAATGATCTCGAAGTACGGTGACGTAGTTAAATGCTACTAAAATAAAATTAGATGAAAAATTTTAGCGTTACAGAGTCATGAGTCTGACCAACGGTTCTGGTTTTATCCATTGAAAAAGCTTTTTACAAAAATCCGTTTTGCAGCAAAACTAAATTAGATACGAAAAAAATGTTGAAAAGTAAAATTGTTTACCTCAAAAAGATCTAAAAATTTACTTCAGACCATTTTTTTATAAGACGAATATTTTTTGCTTTAATCGTGAAAAATGTTATTAAGAATAAAAAACTGGATTTTCCAGCAAAACTGTACGAGGTACATAAAAAATGATATCAAGCAAAATTGTTCACCTCAAAAATATCTACAAACTTTCTTTAAATCATTTTTTTGATAAAATGCATAGATTTTGTTTTAATCGTGAAAATGGTTATCAAAAATAAAAAATTCTATTTTTCAGTAAAACTATACGTGATGAGAATGTGTTCGTTAACCCTGCTCCACATGCGTTATAAGCGACCATAGCTATTATAAAATTCATACATTTTTTATAACATTTACTCATTAATAATATAATATATTCTTATGTTTTCGGGGTCGCTGAAAACGAATCTGCTATCAGAATTTCAAAATTCAAAATGGCGGCCATGTACTCTCAATTTCATCGAAAAAGGCTTTAATCGAATTAGAAAACCATACTCGGGGGTTTTCGGGGTCGCTGATGACGAATCCAATATCAAAATTTCAATATTCAAAATGGCAGATTCAAAATGGCGGCCTTGTACTCTTGTTTTTATAAAAGAGTGCTTCAATCGAATTGGAAAACCATACTCGTGGGTAATGGATTCGTATTCAACAAACCCAAAAACCCGCAGGAGTAAAATTAAGAGTATATGACAGTCTTTTGAGTCCGTCATTACGAATTTTAGAATTCCGATAACACATTCGTTGTCAACGTCACCGAAAACCCCAAATAAAGAATATACTGCCAACCGTTTTGTATGCGTTTATTTTCTAATTTGATTGAAGCATTTTTAGATGAAATTGAGTGTACACAGTCACCATTTTGAATCTGCCATTTTGAATATTGAAATTCTGTTATCGGATTCATCATCAGCGATCCCAGAAACTCCCGAGTATGTTTTTCTTAGTTGATTCCATCATTTTTTGATGAAATTAAGTGTACACAGCCGCGATTTTGAATCTGCCATTTTGAATATTGAAATTCTTTTAAAACATTTTTCAACACAAGAATGCTATCAAATTTTCGTGAATTTGCATAATTTTTTAACTAAAAATTAAAAAGAAAATGTTTCAATTCTAAACTTATTGCATTAGAAAGCTATGTTCTTTAGCTTTAATTTGCGGGGTGTAAGATGTCATAGAAGTTATTATAACGACAGTTATATAAAGAAAATTTCATGACGAGATATCTCGTCGTCGTGCATTTTCGACCGGTTTCGTTTTGACGAGATATCTCGTCATTGTGAGCAGGAGGGTTAAAGCCGAAGGTGCTTTAACAAAAGAGAATCCACTATCACCAAATTACAGTTGTCAATAGTTTGACCTTTAATTTTAAAATGTCTATGCACAAATGTGGCAAAAGTACAAAGACTGAGCGCGTAGCGCGAGTTAAATACAGTATTGGGCGCGCAGCGCTAAAAAAACATAATATCGAGCGTGAAGCGCAAGATCCAACCGGCGCGCGCTCTAAGCGCCCTCAAACTTGCGGGCCGTGCCTGAATTGCTAGCCTTAAATGAGCCACGTTAAAGTAGTTTTTAGTATATTTGTTTAATCAAAAATGGGTAAAACAATTTTTTTTTTAATTTTGATAATCATATTCCAAGAGCCCCAATATGAGCCCTAAATTATTATTTAATGTGAAATATTTTTGTAAATTAATTTTTATTTCGTTTTATAGCATTGTTGTGCCAGCTTAACGTTAAGCTAGAGTAAAGATCATTATTTATTAAAAAATAATGTATCCCTAAATTGTGAAATAGGTCACATCTCTATACCCCAATAGTGTTGTGCCAGCTTAAAATACCTTTTCGTTTTGCTATTTTCGCGAGCAGTACTTTTCACAGTACTCTTGCTTTGAATACCCGTTGACGCATTATTCGCGAGATTTACTGATGAAAAATCCGGAGCATTTAAATCCAGAAATTTTTCTTTAGAATTTCAATTATGCGTAGTACAGCCCCTCTCTAAACACCACATTTGTTTGTCCGTACTTACCCCCACTTTTGTCGCCGAGTCATCAGGTGAGCTCTCATTGGTCACGAGGTAACATATATCATTTGAAATAGTATATCATTTTTGATCTTTTTCATGTTTTAAACTTAAAACATTTTGAAAGCATCACTTATTGTTAGAATTATCCGATCGAGTCCTCCAAGACAGTAAATTACATTATTTGTCCTGCATTTTGAAAAATCGAAAACTGTTTTGACTTTTCAGAAAAAGCCTTTAATTGGACCATCCTAATTTGTTTTAAAAAAAAGCGGTGGTAGTTTTTTTCGGTTTTCTGGTCATATATTTAACAACGTCATAGACAAACGAAGTTTCGTCCACTTTATACATTTTATAGATTACAAAAGTTATAAAGTTGTAGGTTTTTTTGGCAATATTCTTAGTTACAAATTGTGAAAAGTGGTTAAACATTGTAAACATTGTAAAAAATTGTCATTACTTTCACCCAAGACAAGGCAGTTAATTTAATTAATATCAATTTTATGGTGGGCGTAACGTCGTTTATCTATAACGTTGTTAAATATATGACCAGAAAACCGATAAAACTACCATCACCTTTTAATAAAAAAGCTGGTCGAAAACCCTACCAACAACTTAAATCTGAATAGTTTAAATCCGAGCAAATAATTAAACGCCTGATTCTCCCCTCGTTAGATATTTTCACGTTCAAATTAACATTTTCTGTAAACATAAAATACCTACCGGAAAGCCCAGTTTTTGAATAATACGAGCATACTTTCTTGCAGCGAGACGGGAATCTTCTTCACTTTTTGCACCTGTGCAAACCATTTTCCCACTACTAAATATTAAAGCAGTAGTTCTCGGCTCTCTTATTCTCATTATGACAGCAGCGAATCGTTTTGGATTATATTCAGCATTCCTCGCATGGAGGGCTATTTTTTTTAGGTCTAATTTGCAGTTTAAATTAACTGTTGAGACTATATTTCTGAAAGAGAATACCATTTTTATTAGAGAAAACGTTGTACTAATTTTTCTAAAATCTAAACTGAACTTATCTGCAAAATCCATACATTACACAATAACGCACATTACAAAAAAATAAGAACTTAAATCCTTTTGATTTTGAATTAATCATTTAATTAATAATTTCACATAGGATTCGAATTTAGAATCTCGACAAAAATAGAAAAAATCGCCCGAGTTCAGGAGCAAAACTTTAAAGAGTGGCCGCTACTCGGGATGTCAGGGAAAATCTGACATGTATTCCGGAGCCCCTAAAAGTATCTCCAGTTACTTATAATCAAACTTCACTTACTGCAATTGTGGAAGAATTCCTGGATCTGCGGAAGCAGGTGTCATAGGGGTCATTGGTCCAGGAGTAGATGGGCCCATTGATGGCGGCTGTACTTGACTTGTGGATGGAACCATAGGAGACATCATATTTTGCTGTAAAAACAATAAAAGAATAAAGTCGCTGACTTAAGTCAAATCATTACTACATAAAAATTCGAAAAAATTAATAATCAAATCACACAGAATTTTAAGATTTTGTTGGGTTCCCTATGTAAAGACCCAAACTTGGAGATAATGAAGTATAGTACACTTTGAGTTTTTTTTTGTTATTAAACACACCAACAACCAATTTCCAAAAATCACCCCAATCTAAAAAAAATCCATTATAAGAAATCAAACTTGAAGAAACCGAAGCAGATTGGAGTTTTGGACCTTTTAAGCAAAAAATATTCCATCCTTGATATAAATCACTTTTGCGAGTTTGTTTACGAACTCTCTTTTTGAGATCTAACCCTTAACAATAATTAAACCCCCTTCTTCCTAACACAACTTTTTCGAATTTCTGTAACTTCTACATACCTTGAGAATTCTGGTTCCTGTTAGGGGAATTGGGAATAAAAATAAACAAAAAAGTCCACCGAAATCTTTGACTCCGTGGCATATTTTGGGAACTACAGGGGGAATAAATTGTATGCAAGTGTGAGCGTATGTAGCGTGCGCCTGCCGCAAAGAACGGGCAGTGGAGCCTAAAAATCGAAGTTTGAATTTTTGAGGGGCCCAAAAACCAAACTCTATTGACACTGAAAGATTCTGAAAAAGATTATTTTTTGGCAAAGTCATATCTGAGCGATACGAAGAGGTTGCTTTTCTGTTAAGGGTTGGAGCCCATCAACCGAAGTTGGTATTTTTGAGGAACCTGAAAATCAGAGACTCTATTGATACTTAAAAATTCTGAAAAAGGTTATTTTTTATAACTCAATTCAGGCAGATTCGGTTCGAGTTTTATTTTTATTGTACGTACCGCCTCCTCGGAATCAACATCATCGATGGACAACGAATCAACGAGCGACATCGAGGAATGGAGAACGTTAGGACATTTAATTCTGACCACTACTTCAAGATGATTGGAGACAGGATTCAAATAGACGCGCCATCACCCGCCATTGCCCTCTATATTTCACTGCCGCCAACCTAACATCTATAACTGTTCCAGATCAATCATTCTGGAGATGCCGAGAGGCTGAATTGCTCCAGACAGGCTTGGAGGTTCTGCCGACTCCTCTACCTAGCGTACAAATGTACGAAGATCCTGGCTCCATAGCTCAGCCCCGTGCCTATACCTGCATCATTTTTAGGGTATTGAAATACTCTCTCTCTCTCCCTCCTCTCTCCCTCTTTCTCTCCCCCCCCTCTCTCTCTCTCTCTCTCTCTCTCTCTGTGGCGCTCCCAAAATCTGGCCTCCAATCTTAGTCGAACCTCCCTCACGCATCCCACTGGAAGCGACCAGGGCTGCGACCAATCAGATCCACGCTCCAGGCCCACCATGGCTCGAGGCGAAAACCGAGCTGGCGAGCCGAATCTCGGGTCGAGAAACGCTCTCTTTTAGTAGCGGTAGCTGAGGCACCTAGTCGTCATACAGTCGCGAGTTGAAAATTTTAAACACGTGGTCGCAGCTCTGTTCTCCCAAGGAGAACCGTAAGAACCGTCACCGAGCCATTGAAACTATCAGCCCGAGGAGGACGAAATTTAATTTGACTCTGTACGACCAACGAACTCTGATATGTTCAATTTGATTAAATTCATGCGAAACCTTGGTCCCTCTGTGAGTGAAACTTAAAACAGAAGCACTGAGTTTTATTTGACACTGCAAGTCCGAAATTTGTTTCCTTTTTAAACCTGAAAGTCCAAAACTATTTATTGCCCAGAAAGCTTAAAAATTATTTGTTGGCCAAGATAGCTAGAAATTCCACTTTGAATTAAAGCAGGGATTAGGAGGGAACTCCTGTTCGCTACTCCTCTCTTCTCTAGGTCAAGCGGTGTACACAGCAGGTCAGTATATTCTCTTCGCAGCCTAGAAGTTGAGCGAGTTTATTTCATGCAATAAATCTCGAGGAGGCTGAACATTTTTTTTTTGTGGGTCTCATTTTGGAATGAGTAAGGGTTCTGTGAAAAGCTGTGGTGCTTGTCTCTTCAGGAGCAATAAAATGGAAATATTTCGAAGTGTCAGCTCTTGCAAGGCGTCACGCGCAGCCCTATCAGGTATAAACATCGCAATCCGAGAGAGCCTGATATTAAAGAAAAGGCGCTCTTGTGGGATGTCGAGAGAACTCTAAGCAAAACCGGACGCTGCTCCTATCTCTGCCTGGAGCGAGCAGCGCCTAGCTCCACGAGAGCTGCTCCTGACAAGAAAAAGGAAATATACATAGAGACCGATCGGCAAAACTTGACAGACTAACAATCACATTTTTCATTAAATGTCAACGTACTGCTCCGGAATATCACTGGCAAACCAATTGAAACAAATTTCCAAAAAAAAGTACCAAAAAAATGTCAAAAATTGCATTAACTTTGCATTAGTTTATATTATTTGTTTACAACAATGCAACATACTTTTATTTATTTTTATAATGCTTGTACATAACTTTCAATTGTATTACAAATAAAAGTGACTTTATAAATATTAGAAATCATTACAAAATCTCAAGACTAATGTTTATAACAATACATTTGTTAATAAAAAATCCTGAAGGCACTCAAATGTTATTAAATACGTTACTAACTCATCGCAGTGTATGAAATATAGCTGAAAAGAACACTCTATAACGTTTGTAGAAATATATTTTTTCCGACCCCCCTCGCAAACGCGCCATTGAATGCACGTGAAGCAGGCGTAATGTGACCGCTTCCAGGAAATTATCTTTATCGTCTTTAACATCTTCGATCTGCTTCAAATGCTTGTTTTCAAGGAGGGTAGGATAAAAAATATCATGTGCAAGTTCACGCTCTTCAAAATAGCCTTCTTTACGCCCTTGATACACTTGTACTATTTTGCAATTTCTGTACCAGAAAGTGGCCATCGCCGCTCAAAGTTCAATTTTTAATACTGTTGGTAAAAAAACTGACAAAAATGTGTATTCTTTTCTATAAACAATTCACAAATTTGTTATTACATTTATAGGGAAACATTTAAAATGTTACTTTAAATGTCCTTAGCAAAAGTTGATAATTGATGAGTCAAAAAAAAAGGTCAAGCCATCATAACTACAACCTAAATGCTCAGGCGCTCAGAGAGGCAAATTATTACATTGAAGACGTTATTTCGTTATGACGCTGGTGACTGAGGTCATTACAAATTGTATTTTTTTCTAAATTTTTTCTCCTTTAAATTAAAGAAAGAATTCTACTGCGATACAGAGTCAATCACTTGATCGGTTTCTAGACGACTTTTTTTGGATCGGTTACTCGCCTAATAGAAGGGTCAGGTACGATCTATTTCAAATTTTTAGATTACGTTGTCATTCATGTGAGATTAAATTTCACAAAATATTATATCTGAACAAAAAGTGTTTATGGAATGTGGGCGTGGTAAAAAAAATAACAAAACGGCTCAAGAACGGCTAGATCGATTGAAATAAAAAATGTTTGTTATGGGTCATTAGGCTTAGTTCTCGATCTTTTTTACCTTTTTTTAAAAATCAATTTTAATACGCAAATTAAGAAGTGTGATATATTCGTGTTTTAATTATTAATTGTTTAAACCATTTTTATTTGTTTCAACAATTATTTTTTCACATTTTATCACAAATAACCAATATCTTCGTAATGACCTGAAATAATCAGGCAACAAGAAAATGTATACAGTCGATTGAATGTTCTGTTAATTCTTTTATCAATTGTTTATTATTGAATAATATTATGGCAAATGTTTATTCAGTAAAATAAAAATTGTCAAATGGTTTTTCGCTAACACATAAATGATGTGGAATGGTTATTTCATAAAAAAAAGTTATTTAAAGTGGCTGCTCGGTGAAGTAAATATCATGTCAAATAGTTATTCGGTAAAATAAAAATTGTGCCAAATAAAAATTCGGAAAAAGCAAAATTATGCCAAACAGTATTTTGGAGTAATAGAAATTATTGCAGTAAATTGCTTTTCGGTCATATGAATGTCGGAAAATGAAAATTACGGACAATGTACATTTACTTCAAAATTCATCTGTTTACATTTCAAAAGTATTTTTAAAAGATAATAAAATTCTGAGAGAAGCTTTTACAGTTTTCATCTAAAGGTTCGTTATATCTTATTTGAATTTCTAAATTAATTTTTCTATAACATGTACGTTCAGTCTCCAAATTTTTACAGAAGTTTTCACTACTAATTTCTAATTTAAACAAGACAGATAATTCATCAATTATATTTGCCTTGGGATTACTGTTTCAGATTATACGTAATATAAAAATTACAAACAGAAGTTCAAATGAAGCGCAAGAATAATATTATGTATTAAAAGGTATTGCATGTGACGCCGCGCCACCTCGTGAAATATATATATTTGTACTGAGCCCTCTGAACGCAGATACTCTTCTCTTCCTGGTACAACATTAAGACTGGGTCTTGAGTCACTCTGTAACATCGAGTACCTAACGACGAGTAGGAGTGGACAGCCGCTAGTGCAAGGGTCGGAAACGATTTCTCATATCGGTGCTCGCCTGCTCGTTTTGGTTCCTCTAGCTACGAGTTCACGCAGCCCGCTCGAATACAACAATGCCTATCTCTCTGGTAGCCCCCAACACTCAGTCTCTGCTCGCCACACGAATTCTTTTACCTCGAGGATCACGACTATACCCTTCTATTTCTTAAGAGTGGGATAATATAAACATACGAGGAGAGAGAGAGAGAGGAGTAGACCTTGCGTTCACACTGTATTTCGTTCCTAACCTCTGAATTAAAGTCACGCGAGGTCACGAAGTTTCCCACGTCTAGTTATTTTTTAATATACTGTTAATATTTGATATTCGTTATTGAGAATTGGTGTTTTTTATATTTTATGTGAGTGTTCTTTATGTTTTAAGATGTATATTGCAACCCAAACTAGTTGATTCATCCCATTTTAAACGAATTTTATTATTGTCGAATGCCTCAGAGGGATGGATTAAGGCACCCCCTAATATTTTTAAATATTTAAATAATTAATTTCAAGTATTAAGAAAAATGAGTAATACTTCCTCTATGAGAAAGCAAATATATTTTTCTTTACACATGCATGCAAAACCCTCGATTGACCAACGTGTACTGTCATAAAAAATGATCGACTCTGCATTGTGCGCGAAAACGATGAGCAAAATCCCCAACATCAGTTAGCGAAATGCTTTCACCGCTGAGAACAAAACACTCTCCATGGTTGTCAAAACATTTTGCTCACTGTGTGAACATTGTTCTGGCACACAAGGCCTCACGGACTTCGGCTTCGCGTTTGTGCTGGGCCTTCACACTCGCAGTGAGCAAACCGCCCATTTGGCCTCTCGTATCGAAATATACTATTATATTTATTCATAATGAGGAAGCAAAGTAGTTATCAAATGAGGACTACACAATTACAAACATTCACAAAATGAAAACACCAGAGATCGAATTCACATCTAGTTAGTTCAAGTTTTCATTTTTTAATCATTAAAACGTTTCCTGGTTTACATTTTTCTAAAGAATATGCATTTTAAGCACCTAATCTACGTCAATGCATAAAAGTGGACTATAAAACAATTTCGTATATGGAATATAATCGCGTGTAACGGTGCGAAGGCAGGTACATTAGTATGGGGTGACTACCGGTGCACAGCGCAGGCCTCTTTCTCTCACAACCAACTACAGCGGTATAGCATATGAGAAGGCGAACAAGTAACAGATCGATCAAGAGTGTATGAACGGCCCATCAGCCATTCAAGCGGTGCCTTGTCAGGTTTAACTTCGTTCCTCGCTAGTAGAAAGATGCCGCTCTACGCTGTCGTCGAGGAAACTAAGAAATCTTTTGATAAATTTAAATTTAAAACTTTTTCGGGTTTCAATCGCGTGCAAAACTATGAAACTTGCCGACGTTTCGTAGTTTGCACGCGATTGAAACCCGAAAAAGCTTTAAATTTAAATTTATCATAATGAATCATTGAGAAAGTATTAAATCTATTATCTAAGAAATCTTTTGTTTGTACGGTGCAAACTAGGGCGTATCGAAAAAAATAAATATTTTGCTTTCTTTTTTGGTTAGGGCTAAAAAGTTTCTGGTAGGTGCCAAAATAACTACCGAAAAAGATGATATTTCTCATCACCAAAAGCTCAAAAATGGCTATTTCTGATACGGATAAGCGGTAAAAAATGCATATTGTATCCGCGTGTATTTCTGCTCAGGATAGACCTAATAAAAAATGTCCAGTGTTCGCGCATTCAAGCTACGTTGACCGACAATCATAAAATTCACTACATTTTTCACATGTCTAATTATTCCATGGACAAAAATTGTTATTTTCAATTCAAATAACGAGTAAAGGTTCCATCGTATATTGTCATATGTATCTTTTCAGTATGGTTGCGATTAACAATATTGTATCATCCTACGTCATTAGTAAATTCTTAAGAAATAACCATTTTTCAGTTTTTAACAGTTAAAAATATATAATATTTCGTGAATTTTACGATTATCTGTCACTCCAACATGAACGCGCGAACATAGGACATTTTTCCTGCGTCTATACTAAGCAGGTATATATGTGGATACAATATGCATTTTTTACCGCTTATCCGGATCAGACATAGCCATTTTTGAGCTTGTAGTAGTTAAAAATATCGAATATTTTGTGAAGTTGATGATTATCTTTCACTTTAACATGAATGCGCGGACACAGGACATTTTTCCATTGGGTATATGCTAAGCAGGTACACTGGGGCCTATAGATAAGATAGTTTTCGGGCATTGCTTTGAGCTTATCTCCGAGCCAACCAAATGTAAATAGTCAGTGGCATGTGAAACATTTCCTAATATTACGCAATATACGTGCGTGAGTACCTGCAAACTGCCCCTTTGTCTCTACGCTGCTGGTGTTTCACGCATGGGTAAACAGTTAGTGGCCACCGCCTCCCTTGCTCCGCACATCACCACATTCCGAGGCCATAAAAGGCATAAAATTGTAGGTGAGGAAGTTAGGGCACATTTCAGAATTTTTTCAATTTTTTATTACCTTGGGGGTTGAAAACGAGGATGTTCCGGAAGAGATAGGGGAATGAAGCTTTTCTTGGTATCTTTGGACATCAAATGAAGCCATTCTGAAGCATAAAATTGTAGGTCTGGAAGTTAGGGCACTTTTTGCAATTTTCTTCGATTTTGTATTGCCTTGAGGGTTGACAACGAGGATTTGCCGGAAGAGATAAAGTAATGTTACTTTTTTGGGTATCTTTGGACATCAAATGGAACAATTATAAAGCATACAATTTTTGGTCTGGAAGTTAGCGCACTTTTTGGAACGTTCATACTTTTCAATATCATACTTCATCAATATCAATATCATACTTTTCAAAACAAAATTGCAGCAATTAAAAACTTAGTTGACAGAGCTCTAGGTTTATCTCACATTTCATTTTACAAAGAGAATTTGAATATTGTTAGGAATATCCTTTTTCTTAATCACTACCCACAAAAGTTCATTGAGCAACATATCGCAATTAGAATTCAACAAATCAAAAACAAAACAAAGCAACATTTTATCTGCAGATAATTAGAAGGAATTGAGAGAATATAGTTCTTTTAATACTTCTGTTCTTCCTTTTTGTAGTCAAATATCGAAAACTATTGAATTTGTGTTGAAAAAATTTAATATTCATACTATTGTCCGTATACTATTTAAAATGGATTCAATAATAACTTTTTGTAAAGATCCTTTAGATAAATTGAAAAAAGGTCGTGTTGTTTACAAGATCACTTGCAAGATCTGCAAGATGACTTACGTGGGACAGACTGGCAGACTTCTTAATACGAGGATGGAGGAACACAAAAGTGATGTTCGTTTGGGACGTTGTTATAAGAGTGTTCTTGCTAGACATACGAGAGGTTTTGATGACGTTGACCATGAGTTTGACTGGGATAATTTTGAAATTTTACATAGTGAAAGTAAGGAGAGAAGGAGAGAATTCATGGAAATGCTTTATATTAAAAAAACAAAATAAGTTGTCTATTAATTTGAAAACTGATTTGGATAAATTAAACAAAAGTATGAGCACCGAATGTTGGCAAACATTATAAAATGCTTTTATATTTTAATTTGATAATAATACAAATAAAAAAGAGAAGGAAGGGGATTTGGTTGGTTGCCTTCTCATTTTTCTTTCCTCTTCTTTATTTTTGTCCAAAGAAAACAAATTTTTTTGTTTTTATGAATTTCAATAGAAGCATTTCGTGGCGGTTGTCCAAATTTGATCGTTGGATTCTTGTTTTATTTGCAGGAATTCTATACATTAAAAAATGTTTAGTTGGGTCAATTATTTCCGCTATTTTATTAGTTGGAACAACAAATCCATTAATTGCAGTGACTATTTATTTAGTACCAACAGCTATGAAAATGGTTATCCCAACTAATAAAGTAGCAGTACCATATCTTAGAAACTAAATAATTAGCCCAACTAAACATTTTTTCGAGTGTTGACGGATAACTTCACATTGACCATCTTATCCACACAGTAAATCCCGGGATATCAGGCCGTTGCATATCATTCTGATTATCAACTTTAGATCAAAATGATCCACTTCTGTGGATCAAAATTTAATTTTTACACAAATTTATTCATATCTGTTGAGTTAAAGTTGTTATACTTTTTACTGAATGTCGTAGGCTAGTCATGTTCATCAAAATCCTTCTCTAAGAAATAGGTGTGTCACGAAAATATCGAAACTATTGCTGTCGCTTTTCCGTGATGCCGATTGGGTAATTTGCAAAACTCGAAAGAATGTTGCCAAATTCACACAAAAAGTAATTTTATTGTTAAATAATAATAAAAAATTGTATTTTTACAACAGGTGAAAAATTTCAATTTTTCAATATTTTCATTGCATTATTTAAATTGAAATAATTATTTTCGAAAATCAAAAAGTAAACCCTAAAGTTGATTTCTGTTTATATTATCCAAAATTTGATCTTCATTTTTACTTATTGATCCTGCAATATGAAAAATGCTTTCCATATTTTCCGAGATGAACGAAAAAATCTGAGATTTACAGAGTTTTTAAATCAGTCCTTTATCTAATTATTCTGTAAATTTCGCGTTGGTCCTTTGTTTTTTTATCCTAAAATAAAAACTTTGAAAAATGTTCATAAATCGCTATTTTGATGTTTGGCATTTGTGTACGACTAGGTTGAAGTTAGCTTTCTTCGCAGCACAAAATTAAAATTTTTATGTATTTGGTTAATTTAATTTTCTTTACAAAAAATATCACTTATTGCTTTACCCTTTTTCTCCCAATAAGAAAATCCAACATTTTTGGTTTAAAGTTCATTCTTCTCAGTTGAAAAGTCTTCTATTAAGTTATTGGTTAAGAATTCACATTGTTTGGTTAAAAATTTTATTTTCGTTCAAAATTCTGTTATTTTGTTGACAATTCAACTATTTTGTTAAACATTCATCTTTTTGGTTTCAAAATTCATCTCTTTCTGTAGAAATTTAATCTTTTTGTTTGGTTAAAAATGCAACTGTCTGGTTGAAAATTAATGTATTTCGGTTGAGAATTAATTTTTTGTTAAACATTCTCATTTTCGGGTTGAAAATTCAACTATTTTGTAAAAAATACGTAGTTTTGACTCGAAAATTCAACAATTCGGTAAAAAATTAGACTATTTGTCTTTTTTGGTAGAAAATAAATTTTGTTTGGTTAATAATCAAGTATTTAGTTGAAAATTCAACAATTTTTTTTAAAATCATACTTCTCGGTTGCAAATTCATCGGTTTTATTGAAAATTCCTCTTCTTGACTTGAAAATTCAACAATTTGACTGAAATTTTTCTTCTCGACTAAAACCTTTTTTGTTATTCAAAATTCAACTATTTAGTGGGACATTCATCTTTTTGTTTTCAAAATGTATCTATTTTTGTAGAAATTTCATCTTTTTTTTTTTGTTAAAAATGCAACTGTCTGATTAAAAATTAATTTATTTCGTTTGAGAATTAACTTAAAAATTCAGATTCTTGGGTTCGAAAACTGCTTTCAAAAAAGTTCATTTTTTTCGTTAAAGATTCATAAAAGTTGAAAATTCGTATTTTGTTGTTGTTAAAAATGAATTTTTTTAAACTGAAAATTTGACAGTTTTCTTGCAAATTCAATTGATTGATTGTAAATTAACTTTTTTGTTGAAAATTCATATTCTCTGGGTAAGAAATTAACTGCATTATAGAAAATTCGTCTTTTTGGTTTTAAAATTCAACAATTTGGTATAAAATTCAACTATTTCAGCTACTTCAATTTTTGTTTAAATTGTTATTTGTTGTTTTAAAATTCAAACATTTATTTGAAAATGTTTAAAAGAGAAAAAAATATAAACTCAAAATTAATGAAATAAAATTTGGACACACATCACATCCATTGTTCAAACTGTTTATTTGAAAATTTATGTATTTTGTTAAAAATTCGTCTTTTTTTGTGAGAAAATTAATCATGCTTGGTTAAAAATTCAACTATTTGGTTATAAATTTATGTCTTTTATTGAAAATTCATCTTTTGTAGTAGAAAATTAATCTTTTCGGTTGAAAATTAATCTTTTTGTTTGAAAAATCATTTCTTTTTTGGATTGTCAACCAAATAGTTGAGTCTTCATCTAAAAAAGATGAATTGAAAAAAAAGTTGAATTTTCAATAAAAAATGGAATAATAATTAAATTTCTAGTTAAAAAGTAAGGTGTTTAACCATTAAAACAACACAATTTCAATAAAATAGTAGAATTTTCAACCAAGTAGTTGAGTTTCTAGCCAAAAAGATGAATTTTCAACTAAGAAGATTAATTTTCTACCAAAAAAGACGAATCTACAACCAATTAAATGGATTTTTATCTAAAGAAGATGAATTTTTGAATAAAATAGTTGAATTTTTAACAAAAAATGTAATAATTAAATTTCCATATAAAAACTAATATTTAGATTAATTTTCTACAAAAAAAGACAAATCTTCAACAAAATACATGAATTTTCACATAAAAAAAGATAAGTTTTCTATCAAATACTTGAATCTTGAACTAAAAAATATAAATTTTCAACTAAAAATGGAATAGTTAAATTTTCAGTAAAAAAATTAATTTTCAACTACCAAAAAAAAATAATTTTTAACAAAGGAGTTCAACTTTCAATCAAGCTGTCAGATTTTTAACCAGAAAAATAATTTTTTAAGCAAGAAGATAAATATCCTACCAAGAAAGATTAACTTTCAACAAACTACATAAATTTTCAACCAAATGGTTGAATTTTCAACGCAAAAAAGATTAATTAAAACCCCAAAATGTTATAGTTGGATTTTCAGTTTAAAAAGAAATGCAACCAAAATACTTTAATCTTCAACCAAATTTTGAATTTTCAACCAAAAAAGATGAATTCTGAACGAAAAATGTAATATGTGAAATTTTAGTTGAAAGCAAATTTAGTTTAAACCAAAAACAGTTGAACTGAAAAACATAAATTTTCCAGCAAAGTAGTTGAATCCTTAAATAAAACAGATTCATTTTTAACAAGAACATTAATTTTTATACCGAAAAAGATGAATTTTGAACTAAATGTACGAATTCCCAACTAAAAAAGATCAATTTTCTACCAAAAATTGAAACGTTAAATTGTCAGTTCAAAAATTAATTTCTAAACAAAAATGAGTTGAATCCAACCAAAAAGACAAATTTTAAGCAAAAGAGGTAAATTTTCAAAGAAGAAAGATTTTTGAGTCAAAAAGGGAGAACAAAATTCAACTAAATTGTTGAATTGTCAACCCAAAAAGGTAAATTTTCAACGGAGGAGATTAATTTTGTACCAATAGAGATTAATTTTCAACAAAATACGTGAACTTTCGACAAAATCGTTGAATTTTCAACTAAAGAGATAAATTTTCAACTAGAATGATGAATCATCAATAAAAAATGGAATTTTCAACAAAAGAGTTCAAATTTCAACAAAGGACTCAAATTTTCAATCAAAAAGATGAATTTTCAGAAAAGAAGACTAGTTTTCTACCAAAACAGATGAATTTTAAAGAATATTAATTAATTTTCATTGAAAAAAGTTACATTTTCAATCAAATAGTTGCGACTTTTTACCAAAAAAGATCAATTCCCAACCAAAAATTGAATAGTTATATTTTAGTTGAAAAAATTATTTTTCAACCAAGATGAAAAACAAATTTCCAACAAAATACTTACATTTTTAACGAACAAAATTGATTTTTAACCAGCAAAAACGAATGTTTAAAAAATAAAAAGTTAATGTTCAACCAAATAGTTCACTTTTCTACCGCAGTAGTGGAATTTTGAACCCAAAAATACAAATTTTTTAACAATCCACTTGAAAAAATTAAAAAAACACACACTCTCATGAAGAGATGAATTTTCAACTAAAATAAGGAATCTTCAGCTGGGTTAGTTAAATTTTTAGTTAAAAAAAATACATAATTTTCAACTTCTGAAAGATTTTTAACTTCCTAGGACCAAAAAGGAATGTTTTGGAAAATTTTGAATTTCAAGGTGGGAGAAAAATTCCAATTTGAATGATTTTTTTTAACTTCCCAATTTTGAATGGATTCCAACAGTGGTAACAGCAAATTTTGGATGGTCCCCAATTTTGGATGAATCATACCAGTGAATGCACCAAAATTTTCATGGTTCCCAGCTATGGATGGGCATTTGGATGGAACCAAACTTTGGTTTACTTAAATCCAGTAGGGCGATCCAAAAATTCGACATTCGACTTTTGGAGATCGATCTCTCCAATTTGTTCCTTTTCCGGAAAAAGAAAATCTTTAATTTGTTTTATTTTTTTTAACTTTAACCCGTGCTCCCGGACTTTTGAAATTAACATGGTTTTTTTTAATGGGAAAAGCTGTGTTTTCGAAAAAATGGGGAAAAGAAGTACTTGTTATAAACTTTTTGCGAATTAAAGTATAATCACCTCTTAAGAAATTTTCAAGGGATAATTTTGATACAATAACTTTCAATTTGTTATCACCAATCCTCTTTTATTGTGCCCGGAAAATGCCCCAAAAAATGGAAAATAGCAGCTTTCTATCAAATTCATGCTAAAGCCGGTATTTTTGGCATTTTTTCCACATGAATAATTTTTTATCAATAAGTGACCAGTTTCCAAGCATATTTTAAATAATTTTGAATTGTTTAAATAATTAGAATTTATTTAAACAATTTTTTTCCTTCCGTAAGTCGTGAAAAGTTATTATCTTTGGGGGTAAATGATATAAAATTGATGAATATCAAGAGTATTACTTCTTGTTTAACATATTTTAAAATTATTTTAACAATTTTCATTTGTTTAAACAATTTTTTCTCTTTAAAATCGTAAACAGTTATTATTTTCTGCAATTAATGACACAATTAACGAATATTAAGAGTAATATTTTTTGTTTAAGATTTTTCGCAATTATTTAAACAATTAATAATCATTCATTTGCGGATTTTCATAAGGAAGGTGGAAAAAAGTCTAGTTTTTTCGATTCTCTCAAACTATGCCGCTTATTTTTCAGTATTTCCTTATTTCAGTACGTATACCCTATATTGTTTAAACAATTAAATTCAATTATTCTGAGGAAAGTATAGACCTTTTTTTTTCTTTAAAAAATCTTCTCTGTTCTGTTTCAATTATATTTTTTAGGAAAGATTTTGATGCAAATTATTTTCAGTTCACAGTTTACAGAGAAAACAATTGTTTAAACAAATGAAAATTAGTGAAAAAATTACTAAATATCCTTGAGAAAAATATTTCTCTCACGCTTTACAGGGGAAACGATTGTTTAATCAAATTAAAATTGTTTAAATAATAACAAAATATGTAAAACAAGAAGTACTGCTCTTGACATTCATCAACTTTATATCATTTATCCCGAAAGATAATAAATTTTCACGACTTACAGAAGGAAAAAAATTGTTTGAAGAAATAATAATTGTTTAAACAATTCAAAATTATTTTTAAAATACTTGGCCACTCGTCACCTACCGATTAAAACTAATTCATGTTGAAAAAAAAATCGAAAAAAATACCGTCTTTAGTACGAATTTGATAAAAAACTGTTATTTTGCATTTTTTGGGGCATTTTCCGGGCACAATAAAAGGGTATTGGGGGGTCAAAATCAAAAGTTATTGAGTGGAAATTCGAATTTTTACAGGTATAAATTCGGTCCACCTTGAAATAATTCATAATTTCAGTTGAAAATTCATCTGTTTGCTTAAAAATTTAATTGTTTTTTTAAAAAATCGTTTTTTTGTTGTTGAAAAATAGTATTTTTAACTGAAAATTGAATTATTCCATTTTTTATTTCAAATTCTTCATTTTATCTTACAATTCAACTGTTTGGTCGAAAATTGATCTTTTTAAAATGAAAATTGAACTATTTTGTACAAAATTAATGTATTTTTATGAAAATTCGTCTTTTATGGTAGCAGGTTAATCTTCTTGATTGAAAGTTCATCTTTTTGATTGAAAAATTAACTACTTGGTTAGATAGAAACAGTTTGAGGAAAAAAATTAATTCCTAGAGTTGGTTATTTGTTTTTTTTTTAAGCTGAAAATTAATTTTTCTAACTGAAAATTAAACCAATCCATTTGAAGATTCTTCGTTTGAGTTGAAAAATCATCTCTTTGGTTGAAAATTGAACTGTTTTTGTTAACAATTTATTTTTGTTGTTGTTGAAAAATTATATTTTTAAATTGAAATTTTACCATTCCATTTTTTATTGCAAATTCATCATTTTATTTGACAATTCAACTGTTTGGTTGAAAATTGATCTTTTTTAAATGTTAATTGAATTATTTGGTAGAAAATTCATGTATTATGTTGAAAATTCGACTTTTATGGTAGAAAATTAATATTCCTGGTTGAAAATGCATCTATTTGGTTGAAAAATTAAAAACTTGGTTAGATAGAAACACTTTCGGAAAAAAAATTAATTTCTAAAGTTGGTTATTTGTTTTCTTTCGCTGAAAATTAATTTTTCTAAAACTGAAAATTAAACTAATCCATTTGAAGATTCTTCATTTGAGTTGAAAATTCATCTGCTTGGTCCAAAATTTAATTGTTCTGTTGAAAAATTGTCTTTTTTGTTGTTGAAAAATAGTATTTTTAACTGAAAATTTAATTATTCCATTTTTGATTGCAAATTCATGTATTTTGTTAAATATTCCTTTCTTATGGTAAAAATGATTCTTTTTGGTTGAAAATTCATCTTCTTGGTTGAAAATTCATCTTTTTGGATGAAAAATTAGTTACTTGGTTAGATAGAACCACTTTCAGAAAAAAATTAAATGCTCAAGTTGAATATTCGTTTTCTTCGGTTGAAAATTAATTTTTCTAACTGAAAATTGAACTAATCCATTTGAAGATTCATCATTTGAGTTGAAAATTCATCTCTCTTATTGAAAATCCAACTATTTTTGCTTGAAAGTTTTTGTTTATAATTCATATTCTTGGGTTGAAAATTTAATTATTTTGCTGAAAATTAACTTTTTTGTTATAAAATCATATTTTTCGGTTAACAATTCCACTCTTTTGACGAAAATTCGAGTTTTTGGTTTGAAAATTCATCTCTTTTAGCAGAAATTTAATATTTTTTGGTCCAAATTGCCATTGTTACATTTTTCTTTGAGAATTCATCTTTTTTGGTTAAAAGTCCTTTTTTTATTAAACATTGAATTTTTCAACTGAAAATTTAACTAAGGCCATTTTTGGTGAAAAATTGATCTTTTTTAGTTGAAAATTCTAATGCTTGGTTGAAAATTTATCTTTTTTAGTTGAAAATTCAAATGCTCGGTTGAAAATTTATCTTTATTAGTTAAAAAATTAACTTTTGGTTAAAAATTGATCTTTTTAGTTAATAATTCAAATATTTGGTGTAAGAATAATCTTTCTTAGTTGAAAATTCAACTATTTGGTTAAGAATGTATCTTTTTAGTTGAAAATTCAACTACTTGGTTGAAAATGTATCTCCTTACTTAAAAATTCAACTATTTGGTAGAAAGTTGACCTTTTTTAGTATAAAATTCAACTATTTGGTTGAAAATTAATCTTTTTTAGTGGAATTCAACTGTTTTTGATTAATTATAAAAATACTTTTTGGTTGAAATAACAACTATTACATTTTTTTTGTAGAATTCATCTTTTTTTATTAAAAATTCAACTACTTGGTTAAAAATGTATCTCTTTACTTGGTAATTCAACTATTTGGTTAAAGAATAATCTTTTTTATAGTTGA
The DNA here is from genome assembly GCA_011634705.1 of Andricus grossulariae. Taxonomy (NCBI): domain Eukaryota; kingdom Metazoa; phylum Arthropoda; class Insecta; order Hymenoptera; family Cynipidae; genus Andricus; species Andricus grossulariae. The sequence goes on from JAABKJ010004747.1 coordinate 23,639, forward strand.
AAATTTAACTATTTGGTTAAGAATTTAGCTTTTTAGTTAAATTTCAACTACTTGGTGGAAAACTGATCTTTTTTTGTTTAAAATTCAACTATTTTATTGAAAATTGATCTTTTTTAGTTGAAAATTTAACTGTTTGATTAAAAATTAATCTTTTTTTTTAATTAAAAATTAAATTGTTTGGTTGAAAATTGATCTTTGGTTGAGGATTGAAATATTTTAGTTCGAGAATTCGTCTTGAATTCACTGTTTTTGATTTTAAATTAAAACATGTATTTGTTGAAATATTCACTATTATAACTATAAC
>JAABKJ010004748.1:0-23941 GCA_011634705.1 Andricus grossulariae
GAGATTGATTCAATTGTCCAAAACGAGAAATGCCCAATTTTCTGCAACTACGATTTTAGGACAGCAGCCTCCGTTGCCCACTCGAGGCCTGATATTGTTCTCTAAAACTTCGAGAAACGAACTATATTCGTGATCGAATTCTCAGCTCCTTTCGAATACAACATCATTGCCAAGAAGAAAGAAAAGTAAGAAAAGTATCAAGATTTTAAAAGGGAGCTGCAACGAATGTACCCAAAATAAGTTTAGAACAATTGAAACAATGCATTCTCTGAATCAATTTAGTTCGCTATCTCGGATCATTTATCTATTTGAAGTTAGCAAACTAAACAAGACAGAAACTGGTACTAAAATAGACTATTTATGATATCATATTAGAACGTTCAAAAGAGGATCCCGAATGGAAATGAATATCTAGTTTTTTGTGTGTATTTAACAAAAAATGAAACCAAAATATCAAGTCTTATAAAAGAATGGTCAAGAGAAAAATGATAGGTCTTCTAAAAAGCTAAAATTAGTCTCTGAAACTTTTTTACAATACTAATACAATTAATACGAAAACTGTGCATCCTATCAAAAATATATTCATAACAAATTTTTATCTCTATTTTGTGTGAACAACTTTTGCCTATCAATTTTTTTTTCGTACCTATTGTCATTTTTCTACAATATTTAGTTGCTAATATTTCGCGGACTAGACTAGTGAGTTTTGTGGCATATCATCGCAGCCATGCTAGAATCGGTGAAAATGTATGGAAGGTTAGCATTAAGTTCTTGCTATAGAAGTGCAAATAACTTTTTTAAGAAAGTATTCTAAACGCAAAAGTAAGTTATAAAGGTCTGAATAATAAAAGTATTCAAGTATATAATGTTAGGATAGGCGGAAATGTCAGCTGCCAGCAAGGTTAGGACATGGTACTGCAACTGTATACGCCTTTTTGGAGAAAATATTCTAACCGTAAAGGTAAGTGATGCAGGGCTGATCAGTCATGTTTCTCAAGTGCTTCAAGTGTTTCGCGAAGTACAAATCAACCATTTGAAATTTGAGGTTAGAGTACCCGGTTCTGATCCAATCAAACTGACTTTTGCGTTCGGCATAGTTTCCCGAAAAAGTTGTCTGCATTCCCGTGAGTTCATGTTAAAATACTCAATTTAAAGCTTCCCGTAAGAATTGTCACAATCCGTTCAGTTGTTCACGAGAAAAAATTTGATAATGTTGTCACGTCAAATTTCCAATGTTAATAACTTTTAAAAACAGAAATCGTTTGCAAAAATAACCGGAGGAAATATTTTCGAACATGAGGGCCATTAAAAAATTCATTTTGCAGCAAAAAAAAGAACTTGTGACGTATGAAGGCCTACTTCGGATAGCTTGACCTCGGCACACTTTTTTGTGCCTGTGTTATTTATATGCGATTGACAAAAATGCCACTAAGTAAGACTTTTTCAGTGAAATCTACCTAATTGCGTTTGTCTTGATTATAGTGATGCGGGAACTATTAAGCAATTTTTTATTCTGAATTGCAATATTACATTTAAGGTTAAATCAATATTCAAGTTTATGATTTTAGCGGAAGATTATTGTATAATCAACAAAGTCTTCTTTTTCTGATTTCTCTCTAATTAACTGAGACCTGCATTAACTTTTCCTGCGTTATTAGACATATATGAAGCACAGCTATAGAACTTTTAATTGCTAATATATCATTTTTTTTAGCAAATATTTAAATAACTTAACATGTTTGATGAATCACACATTCTTTTTTCAGAGTCAAGTACACAGGCCGGTGGCTCACGTAATGATGCCCCTATTCCTGGTTCTCTTCGCACCGGAAGCTCTGATTCTCCTGATAAACATCAATCTCCTGAAACGGTTAGGTCTAGGTCTCCTCTTGGCGGGTTTCATCTTGCCAGACCTCCTTATCCAGGCATGTCCTGTTCGAAGCCTCCTCCTCCTGTCCGGTCTTCTTCTTCGAAACCTCCTCAACCTGATAGGTTTATGGTTCCACCTACCAGGCTTCCTTCTCCTCACAGAGGTGGATATGGACTTGAACAACTTGAATTTATTCGGCTTGCTCTTCGGGCAAATCCAAGCCGGATATTTGAACTTCGAAAATACACTTTTCCCACTGATAAATCAATTGAAGTTAGACTAGGAATTAGTCACTTTGAGCCTTTGCCAACTCAAGAACAAATTGTCGTGTCAACATCCAATGGTGACGCATTTGCAATATTGGAGAGTACGAATTATCTTGCTGGAATTTATTGTATTCTTGATGAGGGCAAATATACTACTAACTATATGCGACGAGTAAAAATAAACATTGAAAGCGGAAATGTGACCTATTTGACCAAAGAAGAAATTGAAGAAATCCCAGTAGGTATTAAACGCCCAATAAAAACACAATTTTTCGTGAGAAGAATAAATAAAGTGTGAACAGTAGTGCTACATACTATTTATTCAATCAAAGAAATGTGAAACTATAATATAATATTGTTAATGTAACAAAGTCTTGTCAAAATCTTACAGGAAGGTTATAATTAGAATTAATAATAAAACGTCTATGTGTTATTATTTTTGAGGCATCAATCTTTCATCAATGCTCCTGGTCCGATTACTCTGTCAGAAGCAGATAAAAAAGTTCCGTTTTATGTTCTCACAGAAATATGTTTAGGAGGAACGCGGTGAATTTCGAATCCGAGAGATTGCGAATGTTAGGACATTTTACGCGATGATAGCACTCACATGGGTACCTATCTGCGACCTACGACCAGCTTGTGTATTTTCTACGTTTTGAGTAATATCGAGTGGGAGGTTTGGACGCTTAGTATGGTGTGTGCATTCGATGAACATTGTCGAATGTCTATCTTCAAACTTCACTCTCTAAAAACTCGATGACATCGAGAGAAGGTTACCTGCAGTTTCCCTCTTCCCTGGTCAAACGTCTTGACAAATTCAAGTAATTCTAATAAATTTGAAGGCAGCTTCAGGTTACCACTCGTTGTTATTAAATTCATACAGTCATTCCATGCCCTTAGGAAAAGTGAAATTGTCATAGGCCCACTAAAATGGATTCGTCTGATGGTACTCATACTGAAGGGCATAAATGATGCTTTAGCAGCGACGTCGCCCCGTGAGCGTGCTACGCAATTCAAAAGGACCAGCCTTATAGCAGACAGTAGGCGAATCATATAATAGCCAAGGAGTCCATCTAACTATGAATAAGAGAGCAAAACAGCATATCAAACCACTATGCTTGTTCAGAAGAATCTAGTTTGCAGGGAGAAGGGGTACCTGGCGAATGCGCATACCATTACTGAATTCGCTAGCGAACCAAAGCCCATTATATTTATGGACAAATGTTTGAAAATAGCGTCCTCTCAAGAAGGAAGTTTGGATCTCGGGAAAGGGGATAAAAAAATTCAACACTAGCGTGTATCTTGGAAGTTTCTTTACTAGTAAAGAAAAAATCGTGACCCTTAACCACTATTTTAATCTCTGATATTGGGATTACATTCAAATATTCTAAGTACGGAGACGCTTCAGCGTGTGGGACAAGGGGGTCAAACGGACGCATTCGTTTGACTATTTCAATCAGCACGAGAATAACCTAAGGCTCGCATAGCGAACAAGAAACAGCCCTGCGTTGGGGTGGTGGCCTAGAAACGGCTATTCCTTGGTTTTCTCATATAATGTGCCCACCCCCCTGAGCCATGGGTGTGAAGTGACCATGCTCGTGGCACTTTGGCACTCAGGGGTGCGGAGGTGTCCTAGCGGCTTTTGGGGACCTTTTACGAACTTCCTGAGTAACGAGTCATACCCTTGAACACGGGGCTCTGCAAGTGCGGACCTTGTATTTTCTGCTCGTAAGATCAACATGAATCACGCAGAACAACAAAACCATGACTTGAATGGAGAAAGAGCAAAGGAGGTTACGGAGGAGAAAACAATTTGGGCACGAACGGTTCCAACCTAACTCCTTTCTCTCAAGCTGTATCTCCAGAAAGTCTAACTCAGGCGGCGGCTGTGACACCTGTGACGTGTGCCCACGTCTTCCTGACGGAAATTTTTAAGTCTTAGACAAACTCAAACTTTCAGATCACTCGCATATAGAGTTTGAGTTGGAATCCAACGTACCGGAGGCCCTACATGAGCCAGAAATCCAAGAAGAATGGACTGGGATCAGTATTCCATGATCAGTATTCCATTGAACCAGTATTCCATACACTTAAAGAGTGCACTCTTGGAGGTGTCCAGGCCAATTAGAAACGCAGCCATGCTGGAGATGGCAGCCACTATTTTCCCGGAAACCTTCAAATATACTTGAAATCAGAGAGTGATTTGGACGTGCCAGTACTGCAAAATGGATAAATTGTAGACCTCATTGACAGCAATCCGAGACGAATACAGGGGTGCAATAGGCAAGGCCAAAGAAGAAAGCTGGAACAACTTTTGTACAGACATCAAAAGAGGGGCAGAGGCAGCTGGACTGGACAAGATGCTTTCACAGAATCCACGTGATATTCTCGCCAGTCTAAAATTGCCCAACTGAGGATACTCAGTGTCAAACGAGAAGACCTTGGCTCACCTGGTCGAATCACATTTTTGGGGCTTCATGAGGGAACACATGTGAGAACATAGCTCACTTTCTTTTCAGGGACACAATTTCTTCACCGAAAAGATTTTTTTTTTAATATTGGTTTATTACATTTTGCGACGTTTAGTGAAAGATATCCCTGCAAAATAGGTGCAAGAAACAAATTATTTAACAAATTTAGCAATAAAAAAATAATTTTTTATCATATCCCCAGCTTCAGGAATATCATAAGATTGTTTAAAGTGTATATAAGGAAAAAGAGTGAGATTTTTTTTGTTACAGCTCAAAAATAAAACGTATCGGCGTACTTTTGAGGCTCGGAATTATGTCGTTCATGTCTATAACCAATTTTTTTCTCTTTTTAAAACTTACCAGGTAGCTTCAAAAAGGTATCTACAAGACTATTATATCATTTTTAAAAAAGTGACTTATGAAATACAAATATCTGACAAGAACAAGCTTAAGAATGTGTAATTTACGAGATAAGAGCCATCAGAATAATCATTGGTTACACTGTTAACCAAATTCTTCATAAAAGCAGCAATCAGTCTTTTTGTTCAGACAAAATGAGAATCTTTTCTACTCTGGTCCTAAAATGGGTGGTCATTCTTAATTTTATTGGTAAATATAATGATATATCTATGCTTTTACAAAACATTCTCAAGCATAACGCAAATAAGAATTTGTTCGAAGTAATTCGCATTGGATCCTGATTTCAATCCGTGAAAATACTTAGAAATCTCTTGAAATGATGTAAAATCGTTAAATTATTTAAAAATTCCTTTTCATTCTTCAATCCTATTCAAAAACAGGACACACGAAAAATGATTCAGTAAGCATTTTTTTGGTCACCCTATGTTAAATTACCTTAAAATCCAGCGAAATCTTTTTAAATTCTATGCAAATTTGATAAAATCATTCAAAATTTCTTATTAACTATGTAATCCACGTGTATATAAATTATAAATTAATATCTCACAAGGAAATGCTCAAAGCATTAAATGGAATTTCCTGATTTACATTTTTTTTCTTCGAGTTTGAATTATTAGGTTAGACCAAATTATCCCAAGTAGGTTGCTATAAATCAATAGTCGCTTTTTTCCGTTGTAAAATAAATGTTTCATCACCCCCTTATATTCACCAAGTAAAATGTTATCAGTAAAATCTACCACATTTTGTTTGACTCTCCAGGGCAAAAACAGTAATATCTGTTCATGAAAATAATTACATCTAGGTTAAAGGCACCAGTTACCGAGGGCGCATTAGTTTTTGAGGATCGTCAGATATTTGTGATGCTAAATAGTGAATTATAATCAATTTTAAAATAAAATCAGTATTATAGAGCGGCAGGAACTATAAACCAATTTTCGATTCTGAATTGTGAGAGCACATTTTAGGTTGGGTAAAAATTAAACTTCTTCTAAGTCGTACTTTTGTTATTACTTGTCAACGATTGAAATTCATCCTATAATTTATTATAAATAATTCCGTAGTGTTATCTAGTTCTCTATTATCATTTTTATCTTGAGCTTTGATAGCATGTATGAAAATAAGAGAATCAAAGTTGCATTACCTTCCTGTCCAGGCAAACAAGTTAATTTATGACGTAGATATCAAATAATTTCAATTCGCTTGTTTGTTTTAGTCCACATAAGTCCACATTAGACGGAAATTTTTCTAAATTTGGCTCTCGAAGTCTCGCTCAAAGTTAAATTACCATTTTTATTATATATTTCTGCTTCTTTTACTAATTATCTGAGACCTGCATTAGCTTTGCTTACGCAGTTAGACGTATATGAAGGACAACAATGGAGATCTAACACGAATTGAATATCCATATTAGATTTAATTGAATTTAAAATAGTTTCATTACATGCATTAATCGAAATTTCTTAATTGCTTCTATGCAAAAAAACTATAGATGTATTCAAAGAAATTTTTATTACTAATAGATAATCATCATCAGAAATATTCAAATAATTCAACGTGTTAAATGAATCATACTTTCTTCTTCAGAGTTAAGTTCACAGTCCGGGGGCTCACGTAATGATGACCCTATTCCTGATTTTCACACCGGAACCACTGATTCTACTGATGAACATCATTCCCCTGAAAGGGTTAGGTCAGTATCTCCTCCTGGCGGGTTTCATCTTGCCAGACCTTCTTCTCCAGACATGTCTTCTCCAGACGTGTCTTCTTCGAAGGCTCCTCCTCCTGCCGGGTCTTCTTCTTCAAGGCCTCCTCCTTTTGCTAGGTTCATGGTTCTACCTACCAAGCTTCCTTCTACTCGCAAAGGTGGATATGGACTTGAACATCTTGAATTTATGCGGCTTACTCTTCGCGCGAATCCACGCATGATATTTGAACTTCGAAGATACACTTTTCCCACTAATAAACCAATTGAAGTTAGACTAGGAAATAATCACTATGAGCCTTTGCCAACTCAAGAACAAATTGTCCTGACAACATCCGATGGTGACGCATTTGCAATATTAGAGAGTGCCAGTGCTCTTGCTGGAATTTATTTTGTTCATGATAAGAATGAATATGGTGTTAAATATGTGAAAAGAGTAAAAATAAACATTAAAAGCGGAACGGTGACCTTTTTGACCAGAGAAGACATGGAAAAAATCCCAGTAGGTAATAAACGCCCGATCACAAAATACTTCTTCATAAAGCGGATAAATAAAGTGTAAAGATTAGTCCCACACAATATTCATATAATCAAAAAAATATAAGACCTGAATATCAATCTATTATGAATGCTCCTTTCCCGATATCTTTATCAGAGGCAAATGAAAAAGTTCCGTATTATTCCCTTATAGAAATATGTTGAGAGGGAACTTTATTATAGGTTCACTGATGGCATTACCTGCGCAGTGAATTTCGAATCGGAAAGAGTGCGGATGTTAAGCCATTTTGAGTGCGGATAGCACTCGGATGGGTGAATATCTGCCACGTACGACCAGGTTGCGTGTTTGCTACGTTTTTCCTCATATCACGCGAGATGGTTCTGTGTATTCGATGACTGCGGTTGTAGGATGAATGATTCATGAGGGAATGAGGCTAGCAAAAATGAGTATAGGGACAAGAATAGAATAGTGGAAATGATAGTTAAAGAAAGCAGGACTAAAATCAGAGCGAAAGAAGATAAGAAAATGAAAAAGGGTTTGAAGAAGATATGAAATTATCTTGGAAATAGCTGAAAAAGAATATAAAAGGCTGTAGTAATACAGAATTAGTCAGAAGTTAGTCAGAGTTTAGTTGAATAAAGAAAAGGTAAAATTTAAGCGGGAGCAGATAAGGAAATGCAACACGATTTTCAAGAAAATGATAAATTTTATTGTAAGTGGGTCGAAGGCACTGAAAAAGAAAGTAGTAGCATAGAACTGTTCAGAATTACAAATAGGGAAAGTGAAATCGTATTTGATACAGATAAAGCAAAATACGGTTTCAGTGAGCTTCACAAGAAATTCAAGATTAGAGTAAAGAGTATGGATCTTACTATGGAATAATCAGTAGGTTTGCGTACTTTTGTCCGGTCCATAAAACGTAAGGACTTTGTGAAGCTCTACGTCCAGGGTAACTGCTAGTGCGATTGATCAATGACCTGTGTTGGCGCAGTGTTGCGGAACAAACTTTTGAATAAGCAACATGAGAATTCTAGATTGAACCGAGTTGTAACCATCTTATGACTAAGAGAATAAAAATCTTCCTCATTTTTTTATAATATACGATAATAACTCTGCAGAAAGTGTTCTCGGGAAGGCGTGGCGTCCCGGTAGGACTTGAGCTTTCCTCTTATGACTCTGATGGCTAGGTTGGCTGTAGCATTGCTGCTGACAAAGTTTCCCATACCAACCAGGCAAAGAACGCAGAGAAAAGGGACTAAGAGGAATACCAAAACCCATAGGAAACATAAAGAGTCTTTTAAATATTTTTAAACAATGGTCGCTTCCCGAGGATTATCGAGGCGACCGTGGATCTAAAGCTATGAGCCACAGCATGCGGAACGGTTGTGATAGTGAACTGCGAAATAGTCAAGGCAGATGTCAAAAATCAAAAAGCTGGCCAGCAAGAACATCTACAATAAAAGGTAAGCAGTGGTTCATCAACTGTGACTGCTGATAATGCTTTGGCTAGCGTTAGCAACTTGCAGCCAATCACCTCAACCGAAATACGGTGAAAGAGCATCAACTGGAATACCACAATGAAAGAGAAATTGGTGCAGCTTTTTTTATGAGAGTGCGTAGTTTGAAACCAAAAGTGGAAAAGGATAAAACTACAGAACAATGTTTTCTGCAAAGTATCCTTATATAAAGAAAGTCGCACTAAGAGATATTATTGCTAAGGTGAAGGACAGCAGGAATGATCTACTTATCTCTCAAAACTCCAACCTTCAACTGCAACCTTTAATTGCTAAATGATCAAGCCGCAGATGAAGAGGAGGAAGCGACATTAAAACCAGACGCGGAAACAGACACCTCCTGCTAGATGATAGCGAACCTGGATCTACCGCTGGAGGCCGCAAGACCATTTATCACAAAGGGTAAACAGTGGAACGTCAACTGAGTCTGCTTAGAATGTTTTGGCTAGCGTTAGGAATTTTCAGCCAAACACCTTGACAGAAATACCGTAAAAGAGGATCAACTGGAATACCAAAATGAAAGAGGAATTGGTGCGTGTCTGTTATGAAAGCGCGAAGTTTGAAACTAAGGGCGAAAAGGGATATAAATTTTGGACGAAATTGCTGCGAAGTGTCCTCATATACAGAAAGGTGCAGTAAAAGACATTATCACGAAGGTTAAGGCCAGCAGGAATAATCTACTTGCCTCTGAAGAGTAAATCCTACTCTTCAAATCTGGATGAAGAGCACGATTGAATATCATGTAATTGCTGAATATTTGTAAAGAATATTGATTCATGCAACAAAAATTTTTGTTTAGCCCAAAGTCCGAAATTCGTCGTTAAGTTTGATTTTCATAAAATGCATTGTCAGATTGCTTTATATTTCATTGTATATATCGAATGGTATTAGGCATTTGAAAATATTCATTTTGTCCGGCACTGTGATTGCATTTTTTTTTTGTTATTCATTTTTTGTCTTCTCCTTTTCTTAATTGAGAATATGTTTTGACATTAAAATTGAAACTACGCCGTGAGCAACCTCATCTAATGACCTATATTAACTAAAATTTAAAAAATGCCTGGAAATAGGATTAAAATGTTGAAAATAAGAAATATTCTCTTTGAATTTGAAAGAAAAAATGAAAATAAAATATTCCTCTCTTTCATTTCAAGAAGAATGTGTCAAATAAATGAGCTGACCCTCTTCAACTCAAATGAAATCCTAAGTGAAATCTTCCAAATGAAACAATGTCTGCCTTCAGCCCCGAAAAAAAATTGGAAATTAAAAATTTAACTTTTCAACTTCGAAAGAGTTTCAAATCAAACTCATTAAAAATTAAGTAGTTTTGTATTATATTGAATGTGTGAGATCACCAAAAAAATTTGAAAGTTTATTCTTGTAAGACCTTGAAAAATTTTTAGTCTTAAGAGAGTTATAAACCACCAAACCGCAGACGACATGAGAAATAACGCCTCGTAAAATAAATAATTTCAAATAAAACTTTTTCTGAGAAATGTCATAATAATATTATATAATTTTTTTTTAATTTTTAAGGTTTCCGCAACAATAATTTGTCTGACGTAATCTGTGTTCTATCCTGATCTAAATGCGTCAGAACACTTTTTATTATTACAAAATCTTTTAAATGTGTCGTCAAAGTTTGTCAGTGGTTTAAAAACTGATTCATGAAATACAAATATCTTACAAGGACAAGGTCGAGGCATTTATAATTGATAAGATAAGAAACATGGCATATATTATAGAATACAGTGAAACACCAGAATAATCATTAGTTACAGTCTTCACAAAATTCCTAATTGAAACAGTAATCAGTTTTTCCTCAGTTATAAAAATGAGGATCCTTTCTGTTTTCATCCTAATATTGGCGGTGGTTCTTAAAGCTATTGGTGAATATAATAATATAATAATACGTATTGATATTTTTACAAACTTTTGTAAGGTTTCCACAAACATAAATTTGTCCAGTGTAATCCGTATTCTATTCAGATTATATCCGTAAAAATAATTCAAAATGTCTTTATATTTTCAAAACCCTCGATTGATATATACATATATTGAAATCCTATAGAATCCTTTAAAATTTCTTGTCGTCGATAAATATTTGTTGAAAACGACAAACTCACTTTCCTTGTCGGTGAAAAATTTAGTTAGAGTCAAACATTTTAAAGCAAAGTTTAGTTTATTTGATTTTGCGATACCTAGTAATAGATGTACACGTGGTTATGAAATAAAAAAATATCTAACAAGGACAAGCTAAAGGCATTCATATTTCATGAGATAAGAGTTAAAATATGTATGTATTATCTCAAAAAAAAACATCTACGATGGAAAAAATTCGACTATGTAAAAAGTTATCAGTAAAATCAACATTCTTTGTGAAGCTAAAATTTGCCAAGTAATTCTAAAAAACATCTAAACTTTCAAATTTGATCAACTGCAAATACTACGAAAACTTTGATAATATATTTGAAACAAAAAAAAGAAAATCTTGGAAATTACTATGTTGATTCTACTGATAAATTTTTTTTTGCTGGAATTTTTTTCAGCGTAAGTGGTTCTGATGAGATTGCAGTTACTTTTATATTCTCATACATGAGAGTGTAATGGAATCGTCTGAATTTGGATTTCTAGGTTTCAATGTATCTTTACCTTTTGGCACTTACAGACCCTGAGAATAATAGAATTCTAGCAGTGTCTTTCTGCATTTCTGCGTCTGTGTTATTACCTGATTATTGTAGTTAGGCTAACCTTCAAAGGATTGTTTCAATCGAACCAGCCTTTGATACACTGTTCTATGAGATCTGAAATTCAAGGCTCAAATCTGTTCATGAAAATAATTATATCAGAATTAAACTTCGTGATTAATACATTACACGAACTTTATGATCTTGTGAATTAGGACATTACTAATCTCCTCCTTTCTCGAATGAAGAAAACCAGAACAAAGTCTTTTAATACATTTTTTAATTTTAACTAGGTATTTCAAATTGCTTATTTTTATTTATACCATTAAGCAATTTCCATTTCGGGGTAGGCGTTACTCACTCTGGTGCCCTATAGCTTCATCTCCCGATAATTTTTTAAAGCAGTCTTTCGAAGTGTCTAGTATCCCGTCTGTATCATATAACATTTCACTTTTCCTATTTCTCATACTGACAAACTCTACACTTTTACTTCCCTTTTTCCATTTAAATATCAGTTTCTTGCTTTCTTGAAAGTTGTTTTGTATTTTCTTCTCTTTTTCTTTTCTAATTTTATCTTTACTTTCGTTGACCAGTCATCGCTAAGACCTGTGATGTTTAACTTTCTTATATACGCTTGTTTCATTTCGTGAACGGCTGCGCGGATTTCATCATTCCACCATGCACCACCAGACATCCTGCCTACAACTTCAGTACCACACACTTTAGTCTCAGTTTTTACAATGATATCCCGGAACATAGTCCATGTGCCCTCTATATCTTCATTGCTTATAAGCGCCTTCCATGTTCATCTATCTATGCATTCGTTTATCTTGTTCAGAAAATCTATTCGTACTTCCGGTTTCTGTGGGTTCTTAATTTTTACTAGCATTTATTTCGTTTATTTGGTTTTCTTTCTTCTCCATCCCTGACCTAAGTTTATTTTGGAGACTGAAAGGTAATGATCGGTATTGCATTCAGAACCCCTCATGACCCTTGTATCTTATAGTAGCTCTCTTAGTCTTTCATCCGCACCAACAAAGTCAATTATGCTGTGACTATTTTCTCTGAAACAGGTGTACATGTGTATCATCTTATGCCTGAATCAAGTATTTGTAATAAATAGGCAGTTTTCTGAACACAAGCTAACTAATCTGTCTCCGTTATCATTTCTTCCTGTTGGATCCCCGAAATCGCCCAGCACATTTTCTTTGTCCTGACTTTGGACGCCAACCTATCCATTCATATCACCTAGTAGATTTATTCTTTCACCATGATCGCAAATACTTATTGTATCATATAAAGTGTCCCAAAAGGCGTCTTTTACTTCTCTCGGTTTACTATTCACTGGGGCATAGCACGCTATGATAAATAATATTCCGATTTCTATCTTTATTTTAACCCACAGCTATCTGGGAGATACATATCCTTGATCTCTGAGATACTGCTTTGCTCTTTTATTCATAATCAAACCGACTCCTTGCCTACCACGTGATTCACTATCTATTAATCATATGATCTACTCCTGATCATATTATTAATCCGCCTTCCAGCACCCCATTTTCTATGTTTTTACTTTCACATATAATTTTCTTTGTTTCAGGTACACATAAAATATCTAACTTCCTTGCGTGCATTGTTTCTCGTAATTCTCTTTTCTTAAGATCATTCACCCCTCTAGCATTTCAAACACCCAGTCTCCATTCATCGCCTAAGTCTTGACCTTTGCATTTAATATGTGTATGCCTTTCTTCAATTAAAGTTTCAGTCCATTCTAATCTACTTCGTTGTTTTCTGTATTATTCATCGTTTGAATTGTATGCCCAACTACCTCCTTTATTTGAGAAATTTATTTTGTGAGTCGAAATCAAGTACAAGTTAAGTAGTGATTCGTCGTATGGTGGAGAGTTTGAATAATCAAATGACTAGAGTTCTCTCTTTTAAGTCGTATTTTCTGTTATTAAATGTCAATAATGAAATTTTTGTCTATAATCCATTATAAAGTATTCTCTAATGTTTTATATTAATTAAGTTAATTTTTCTATAGAACTCGAGCGAATGGGGAATGCACCTCGAGAAATTGTGTTTTTGCCACATTGTATTCATATTGCCACTTTCATATTTATTCTTAATTTCATACATGAAAATACATAAAGAAATCAGAGAAATCCTCCGAAGACTTATCAATATCCCAGAATATCATCAATCTTCAATAGGATACCTAACCAAAATTCAGCGGGTCCATATCAGATAATTTGCCCTGACAATATTTAAATAATTTACCATATCATCGAAAGAATAGTGCCTAATTTGTTTAAAATAAATTGTCTTCTTTCTTATAATTTTCTTTCGAGTTATTAATCTGCAGGTTTGGAGTTGCCAAAAAATTGTTACCATCAAACATTTTGACATTTTGTTCCATGTACTTTGGGAAAATGTAATCTTCTATTTCTTGTTGCAGAGATAAGATCACAGTCCGAGGGTCCACGTAATGATACCCCTGCTCGTGGTGTTCCTTGTACTGTAACTTCTTATTCTTCTGAAAGACATCATTTTCCTGAAAAGTCTCGGTCGAGGTCTCCTCCTGACGGGTTTCATCCTGCCAGACCTTCCTCTCCATACAGGTCTTCTTCATCAAAGCCACCGCCCCCTGCTATGTCTTCTTATACAAGACCTTCACCTCCTGCCAGGTTCATTGTTCCACCTACCATACTTCCTTCCTTTCGCAAAGATGGATATGGGCTTGAACATCTTGAATATATGCGGCTTACTTCTCGCGCGAATCCACGCCGGATATTTGAACTTCGGAAATACACTCTTCCCACTGATAAATCAATTAAATGGCTAGAAGGAGATCATACCTATACGCCTGTGCTAAGTCAAGAACAAATTGTTATATCAACCTCCGAAGGTGATGTATTTGCCATGTTGCAAAGTACTAATGCACTTGCTGGAATGTATATTTATGATTGTAGTAAACAGGCTCATAGACGCGTGAAAATAAACATGGGAAGTGGAAGTGTTACCTTTTTAACCAAAGAAGAACTCGACGAAATTCAAGTAGGTGTCCGACGCCCAATCAAAAATTATTTTTTTATAAAGCGGTTGAAGAAATTGTGAAAGGCAATCCATCATATTATTAATTCAATTAAAAAACTGTCAACCTGAAATAGAACATTTTTTGTAATCCAAAGTGGGATCAAAATCTTATAGGCAATTCATAATAAAAAATAATAATAAAAAGGCAATGTAGTTGACATATGTCATAGAAAATTCTTTGAGATGGTTTGGATATGGTGATATAAGTGAGACTGCACGAAAAAATGCATGGACGCGAAGAAAGCTAGAGAGTTATGCCAGGACGGAAAAGTGTAGCGACAAATAGTTTATGAAGAGTGTCAGTAGCGAGAGTGACGCCTGAAGCAATAGACCTTGGATACGAGTGGGCACGAGTGACAAGCTTCACATTATAACTTTGTGAGGCTCTCCACTTGAGGTGATCGCTAGAGAGATTGATCAGCGACTTGGGTCGAAGCAGTGTTGCGAAATATTATCTGGGACAATAATTTCATGAAATAATAACTTCTCTCGATTCACAGAATGAGAAAATTGTGCAACCAGATGAAAATTCTTCAAACGATTGCTGAATGTTCTAAACAAAAAAACATTACTTTCAACATTCGTTGATTGTGTCATAAATTCCACAATGCTTGAGATCCATTGTCATTTTCGAGATTGGCCGAAAAATGATTTCTACTAAATCATTCACATGATTCATCATTCACTTTATTTCACCAATGAAGATTTAAAAAAAAAGTTTGGTTTATTTCACTCTCCGGTTGAATTAAAAGAAATATGTTTCTAAATCACACTGTGAACGGCTCATTATAGGCAGTTATATGACAATTGAAAAAAGAGGGAGAAAATAGAAAAAAAGAAAACCAAATCATCTTGCTCTTATTTCTTTATGGCTTATCCGTTTTCTGCAAAATTTCTTTGAAACCAAATAAAAACCAATGTAGTTTATTGACAAACGAATAATTTTTTTTTTTATTATAGGAAAGAGTAGGCATTTTTTTGTTCATGATTCTACCAAGATTTTTTCTCTTTTTGGGAATCACCAGAAGTTTGTAAAAATAAAACGATAAGATTTGTGAATTGTTTAAAAAACTGATTCATGAAACACAAATATTTTATCATGAGCTCGATCATCAGCTCAAGGATCCTTTCTACTCTGGTGCTAGCATGAGCGATAATTCCCAATGCTCTTGGTAAATATCATATTATGTAATTATTTTAGACAACATTTTTGAGGTTTCTGCCATAAACATTTGTCCAACGTAATCTGCGTTCTATCCAGACTCGTATCCGTCCAGACTTAGAAATCCTTTTACATTTATGGAACCCTTTGAAATATTACAAAATCTTTTGAAGGTCGCGACAACATTTGTCAGTGGTTAAAAAAATGATTTATGAAATACAAATATCTCACAAGCACAAGCTCAATGCATAGATAATTTATTAGATAAGAAATACAGCATATATTGTAGGCTCTGATAAAGAGCCAAAGTAATCATTTAGTACACTCTTAACCAAATTCTTTATGGAAATTGTAATCAGCTTTTTCTCCGAAAAAATGAAAATTCTTTCTACTCTGGTCCCAATAGTTGCAGTTTTTCTTGATTCTATTGGTAAATATAATAATATAATAAGATATCTATATTTTTACAAACATTTTGATGGTTTCGTAGTAGTGAAAACAAGTGAGAAGTGGGGGTCATGTCCTGATTTTCTGATCAATTCATCTGTTCAAGCTATGTTGAAATGTCTCAAGACGCTGCGAAATCTTCAGAAATCTTATTGAAATTTTATAAAATCCTTCAAAATTCATGTACTTCAAATTCAACAATCTGTGAAATTTTGAAATCTGTTTAAAAATGTTAGAAGAAACTTCAATCACATTAGTTGTCATTTTATACTTTTATTTTATACTTCTATTTCTTGTTGGTGCAAAATTTAATTAGAATCAAATATTTAAGAATAAACTTTAGTTTATTTTATCACGCAATACCTACTAAAAAATGTCAATCTGGTTATGAAATACAAATATCTAACAAGGACAAACTGAAAGCATATATAATTAAAAGATGAGAACTATAGTATATATGTATTATCTAAAAATCAACATTGCTTGTGAAGTTCAAGTCTAACAAGTAATTCTAAGAGTTATGTGAGCTTTTGAAATCATGACAATGAATAAATTTAACAAAACTTTATGAATGTATTAAAAAATAAAGTAGCGAAATCTTTAAAATTGATATGTTGATTGATTGAACTGGACATAAATAAAGCAAAAATATATAAATCTAAAACTGATTAATCATACTTTCAATTACAGTTTCTGCGGTTTCATTTTCCATAGGTACTAGAACTGTTTACCTTGATGATCTGTCTTCGATAATTCAGAAGATGTATTTGTTTCGTAATTTTGTTTCTAGTAAGGGACCAAGAACGTATAACACGATTTTTTCGTAAGGGTTAGTGGGTGTTTCTCGATTGTGCTTTTTAGTCAATCTTGTTTTCTTTTGAAATTGGAAAATAGGGTATGCTTCTACATACTTTTCAATTTCTTCGTCCATATTCTTCCATTCGCCAATTGCTCTTGCTTTTTAATTATAGTTTTCTCACCAAGGTGGTTCGCGTGAGCTTCTTTAATGATGGTTTGCCTTTCTTCTTTAGTTTGTTCTCTGGTTTTATTGAATCACTTGTTAAATTCTATTTCGGGGTAATAATTATACAGGTATTGTGGTATCCCTATAATAGTTTATTTTTTTAAATGTGTGAACGTCGGATCTCTGGAAATTAATCTTACTATTGTTATCCTTTGTTTCTAAACTTTATTATCAATAATTCTGAGTAAGATATTCATTTTCTTCGTTATGAACAGGTAAACGCGATTTTTTGACTCCTTCAGATAATTGTCTTCCTGCGTTTGGTCAAGTTTTCACTCTATTGTTTGTTATAGGGTTTTTGTTGTTTTCACCTTGAGTCTAACGCGTGGTTCTGATTATTCGCGGTCCTAGTTACTTTCATGGTGACGCGTGAGGGAGGTTCGAACATGATTGGAGGACAGACTTTGTAAACGCTACCATCGTTGTAGGATTCATATTCAAATACAATGTTTTCATGCTCGCCTTGACCAGTTTGAGTTTAAATCGTGGTCCTTACTCTTCGCACACGATTTATATACAACACTGATCAGTAGACTCACCGGTAACTCAAGAAAGGATCTTGCTCTCGTAACAATATGGTATAGCATCTAGTATGTGCATCAGCTATGATCTACCATTTCTCAATGTTTCTTGTTGTCCACCGGTGATGTTGATTCTGAGGAGACGGTACATATAATAAAAATAAAAATCAGAACAAATCCGCATAAATTAAGATATGAAAATATCGACGAATCGAGCTGGGCAGAATCGTCCCGTCCCTGAAGTGCTAGAGATCCACTTATTTTATGTTCACGAACAACTTGTGTTCATTGCAAAATCTGCAACGACACAATGCATAGGCTTGAATGAATGAAAATGTGAATTCCGTAGCCAGTTTTTCACAGTTTTAGAATTTATAATTAAAAATTTATCCATTTCTATTTCTTCCTACAGAATTAAGTTCGCAGGGCGACTCACCTCTTGTGCTTCCTCCTAAGAAGAGGTGGCAGTATTCTTCGATCCAATCAAGCCAACAAGCTGTGGGGGGTAAGTAGCTTTCTTTTTTGAAGATACTTCTTACAGATACGTTACACAGAAAAAAAACTCGTTGCAATTACTCAAGGAAGTAACTTTAATTTTTCTAAAAGTTACTATAAATTGTGCACCGCAATCACTTACTTTTTAGAGTTACAAAAGAAACGTTCATCTCCATTTTTAAAAATTCGAATTTTTAGTTTGAAAATATATCAATTTTGGTCGAAAATTAATCCTCCTTGGTCCAAAATTAAATTGCTCAATTGAAAAAAATCAGTTCTAGTTTAGTTCGGTTGATTAGGTAGTTCCATGACATATCGGCTGAGCTTTGATCCATTTCAGCAATCTTCATTACCAACCACGGGTAATATTGACCGCCGGTAACTTAGCATAAAACAGAACCGTGATCGATCAATAAGTACTGCAAAACTTAGATAATACTAGATAAACCTAGATATTTCTGGAAAACTCCAAGCGTAACTACATCGTGTTTCTGTTGCTCAAGCAGCAAAGGCGGCCGACAGTTATGATCGTTGACTGAAATGCGACGCAGGCGCGCTAGAAAATTAACATATGATCATCGAAAGGCAATAAGCTTGAGAATTTTTAGATAACACAAAAATTTATTGTCAGGATCAGACTTTCTTGAAACCTAATTTTGTCATAAAAAGTGTGTCTATATAGAGAAATCGAAGAATCATGTGTGACATGTGCTTAGAAATTTGTTGTCATATGTTGGGCACCCGTGAAGATTTTTGCAGTATAATTGGCTCAAATTAAAGCTAAGATTTTAAGGATGACGGCCTGTCAATTTCAGTTTTTGAAACAAGTTTCCTGCGTTTCAACACTAGCTGAAATTAATTTGCCGAACCTGAGAATTTCTGGGTGATCACCGCAGTCGCGGCTAACTCTCAGATACAACCGGGGGTCGGAAATGTCGCCGGTAATGGTTATTTGTAGGTAATGTAGGCTATGGTACAGGGTAACGTCGAGCTGGGTAATTGATAATTGGGTAAAATATACCTTAGTTTACCGTGGCAGAGGGTAACGAGGGCGAAGTGTCACTTGTTGACTCTACATCTGAACAAGCGGCTATAAATAAAGAATTATCATAAATTTCCTCGTACAACGCACTCCAAAACTAGACAGTTGACAACAATTGTCGAATCAGTCGCCGACATGGCGACTTAGCACACTTGATTCGCCAAAATAAATTTCACAGCAGGCACAGGGTTTAAAAGTCGCCATTGTTTTTGAAGTTAGGGCGCAGTCCTATGGAGGAAATGGAGCTATATGAGCAGAATAGTACAAACCGGGGATCGAAACCTTTAAGGTTGAACCGGAGCTTGAAAGGATGCTTACAGATTCGGGTCCGGACTGGACCCTTTCATTTGTTAAGGTTCAGGGTGCGAACACGGAGCCGGACCCTTATGGGGTCCTTCAATATCTGATCCAGCCTAAATAGTTCCTTTAAGTATATTTAAGAAATTAGCAAAAGCGATGAGAGAAAAAATCAGGAGCAGTATAGTTGGAGGTATTGCAAATATTGATATATCTGGAGATTGCACGAAAAGGTTCGTCGGGATCTAAAGATCCGCAGAAGAGTGATATTGTGCATAATTATGCGCAGTTAATTCACACGGAGTATTTTCTGCGCATTAAACTTCGATGGCGCGTATTGCTACGAAGTAAAGTTGCCCCGCACTTTCAGCTGCGCAGTAGAGTTACATGCGACATGCAGCCGCGCAGTTATTATTCATGCGCAATGAGGTAAGGAGTTACTTATGGATGTGCAGTATAGTAACATAGCACTAAAATCTGCGCTGTGAAGTTTCATGTTACATATGGATGCGCAGTTGTCCATGGAATGAAACTCATGGATGCGCAGTAATGTTTGCTGTACTTATAACTAGATACGGAAAGTTCCGAGGCCACAGCGCAACCGGAAACAAAACCGAGGGAGACCCGCTCTGGTTCCGCCCCACGCTATATGTGTACACTGTACTACACTTACACAAGCAATGAAATGTTAAATTTCTTTCGAAATACTTTATGTATTCATTGATTCACGTTCTTGCAATACAATTATGAGTTCTAAATTCAAAAACCAGAATTTCAAATAAATTTCGGAAATTTTATTAATGCTGTAGATTTTCACCAAACGCAGTTTCTAAGGGGTTTCTCGGTGCGCATAACAGGAATTTGGCGTCAGAGTTCAATAATTTTACTCAAAATTACAGAATTCGAAAATTTGAATTGTATTTTGAAAATTTTATTCAGTTGGTGATTTACAAGAAAATCAGTAAGGGCGAGGGGGGGGGGGGTTCAAGGCAGAGAAGGCAAAACCAATTTGATGCCAAAATTGTACTTGTATAAAAAATCTCTCTTGTTATAAAATACACAAAAATTACCAATTTTCAAAATTTGAAGTCAACTTTCTGTATTCTGTAACTCGGTGAACCCCTCGTAATCGACTTTCAGATAAATCTACGAATTCAATAACATTTTCCAAAACTAAGGCTGCTTTTAGCATTTAGACCCCAAATTCGCGTGCTCTGACTCAAAAAACCTTTTTGGGCTAAGTTTATTTAAAATACACTATTTTAAAAAAATTTCAAATTCGATTCGCTTTTCGAATTCTTGAATTTTTACATTGATCTCGTATTCTGTGACATGAAAACCCCTTTTGTAATGATTTTCATAGAAATTAACTAATTTAATCAAATTAGAAAAAGTTAAGGTGTTTTCGTTGAAGTTTTGAATGTTGACCCCAAATTCATGTTCTGTGATTTGAATTTTCCAAATTAAGGTTACTCTTTTAAATTTACGATTTTACACCTAAAATTCACATTCTGTTATTGATAAGAACTCCTCGTACTAACTTTCATAAAAACCGACTTGATCAATAAAATTTCCAAAATTTATGTCAACATATAGCGTCGTCCGGAACCGGAGCAAAATTGGTTCTGTTTTATTTTCGGTTGCGTTTTGGCCTCGGAACTTTTCGTATCTATAAGTTCGCCTAACACTACAGTGCATATTTTTGAAATTTTCGTGGACCTCTACTGCACAGGTGTAAGTTCTATGTAACTCTACGGCCCATCCATAAGAACCTTTAACATTACTGAACGCCATATGTGCCATGTAACAACTGCATATCCGTAAGTAGCATGGAACTATACTGCGTATCCGTAATTGCCATGGAACCACACTGCGCAGATGTTAGTGTCAGGTTATTGTACTTTGCATCTATAAGTGCCTACAACCTCACTGCGCAGCCATAAATGCTTCGTAACTGTACTGAGCATTCGTGAGTGTCATATTGCTCTACTACGCATATGCAAGTGCCATGTGAATGTATTGCGCACCCAAAAGTAACACTTAACCTTACTGCGCAGACTTAAGTGTCATGTTATTTGACTTCGCATCCGTGGGTGTCATTTAATTGTAGTGTGCAGAAATTACTGCCATCGAACTCCACCGCGCAGCTGAAAGTGTCGTGCAACTTTACTGCGCAGCTATATGTGCCATTGAACGCTGCTTCGCTGATGTAAGTGCAATGCAATTCTACAGGCGCATATAAAAGTACTGTATACACCATGTTACTCTACTGCGCATCTGCAAGTGCCGTACAACTTCACTTCGCAGCCATACCTGGCATCGAACTCTGATGCGTATCACTCTTCTGAGCATCTTTGGTTCCCGTCGAACTCTTTTTAACATTCTCAAGATATCTCAATTTTGCTTTTCAGGCTGGATCCGATGTTACAGGGTTCCATAAGGGTTCGGGGTCGCACCCTGAGGCTTAAGAAATTGAAGGGTCCAGTCCGGACCCGAATCTGTAAAGAACCTTGGAAGGTCCGGTACAACCTGAAAGATTCCGACGCCTGGTTTGTACTATTCTGCTAATATACCACCATTTCCTCCATGGGACTGCCTCCTAACTTCAAAGACCATGGCGACTTGTAAACCGTTTGTCTGCTGTCAAATTTATTATGGCAAATAAAGTGTGCTAAGTCGACATTGCGGCGATTATTTCGCTAATTGATGTCAACTATCATTTTTTTTTGGAGTGCGTTGTGAGCGGAAATTTATGATAATTCCTTATTTATAGCCGCTTCTTCAGATGTAAATTCAGCAAGTAACTTAATGTCGGTTTCTACGTCGCGCACTGAAAACATACACTCATCATTAATGTCCCTAAATAGCCTAATTGTCAACACTGTGAAAACTAGGATTTGATTTAGGACTTATTTCGATAATAAAACTGTTCACGCAACAACAAAACTGTGCTTCAGTTTGATCCGCCAATATAATAAATTAAGTTCGATTTCTGCATTGAAATAGGCTCGAAATGATAATGATCTGTCAACAACTAAATCCGACAAAACAAATTCTCAACTGCCAAGTTTAGATACGTCGTAACCTTGACATGACGTGACGCGGCATGTCTATGTCGTCCGCACGGATGACAAATGGAAGGTCAGTTGGGCCATCTAGATGTGCAGATAGACTATATTTCAGGGTCAACTATAGGACAGCCTTTGAAGATGGCGAATACGACTATCTCTAGAAGGTTAGAACAAGAGGTTCAAATCGATCATTTGAGAGTGTCGACTTGGTCATCTCGAACGGTCGACTCAAGCGTCATAGAGAGTCGAACCGATCATCACAGAGGGGGGCTGATCATTATAAAGTGTCGAATCGTTCATCATAGAGGGTCGTTTTCGTTATATCAGAAGGGCTACCTAAAAGATTAAATTTGAACCAAAAGATGAATTTTCAATCCAAAGGGTATAATGTTCTTTTTATAAAGATGAATATCCAATGAAGCAATTGAATTTTCGACCAAAGAAGAAAACTTTGTAACAAATAGTTTAATTTTCGATAAAAGAATTAAATTTGCAACCGATCATAAGAAATTCAAACACAAAAATATTAATTCTATGCCAAAAAAATGAAATTAGACTTTTAAATAAAAAAGAATTCAGCTTAAGCCAAAAGCAACGATTTATCTACCAACGGATGGAGCTTCAATCGACAAGAACTAATTTTTTACTTAAAAACACAAATCGTCCTCAAAGCAGTTAAACCTTCAAACAAGAAAAATAATTTTTCACAAAACAGTTAATTGCTAAAAAAATAAACTATTTTGTTAACCAAATAGTAGAATTTTTAACCAAAAAGATATTAATTCCGAACCAAAAATATAATAGTATAGACTTTTCAAATCAAAAGAGTTGCCTTTCAACCAAAAAGGTGACTTTTTGATGAATATCTGAATTTTCCAGAAAATAATTAAATTTTTAACCAGCCAGCAGTATTTTGAACTAAAAGAGATTAATTCGAAGCCAAAAACAAAAAAGAAGAATTTTCCATTCAAATTGTTTGGCTTTGAATATTTGATTTATACTTATTAATTTTATATCGACGGTCAAATATTGCTAAATTTTCAAAACTGTTATTTTCCATAATTATAAAATTACAAATTAAGTTGGTCAAAAATAGAATATTTTGAACTGACATAACGTTCGAATAGGATTTGTAGTTGAATAAACGCTTTTAGTTATGAATATATTAATTTAAAATTATTCTCATCAAAAATAGTTTGTAAAGTTTCAATCAGACATTGAGAGTTCTTTAAATACTAATGTTTTCGTATTGAAACAGTTCAATTTTGTACACCACAGTGCTTATTTGCAATCTAGTGTGATTTTAGTTCAGGTAACAATGTGAAAATAGAACGAAGGTTGTTCTATTTGCAGTCGA